>JANTPZ010115990.1:0-27103 GCA_025593235.1 Vachellia pachyceras
ATTGTAAGCTTTTTATCAAGCCAAAGAACACTAAATTTGGAGTTTTGTACAGAAAGTTATTAAGTTCCAAAGTTTGAAGAAAATCACTGAAAAACCTGGGAAAAATAGAAAATGACCAAGTGAACAGTGTATTTTTACGAATTAAACTGTGTCATTTGGGCAAGTAAATTACTCAAGGAGTATTTTTCCCTTGTAAAGGAACTTACAATCTTCAAATAGAAATTGGAAGAACTCAATTTCAATTTTTCTACAATTAGTTATGGATTTTCAAAGTTGGTCCTAAAACCAGTGAATAGTAACTTTCACAAACTTGAAAGTTTTCAAATTGAAACTTTTGGACCCTTTGATCATAATGAGGCTTCCTTTTGATTCTAATTCACTTTGTAATGAAGCTAAGGGGTAAGTTAAGGAGTGTCACAAGAGCTCTCTTGAATAACCTTCCAAATATTGTCTTGAAGGTCTCAACTTTGTAAAGATCATGTAATAACATGCTCATGAATTTCCATTCATCACAAAGCAAGAAGAACTTACAAAAACACAATAAGGCTCCCTTTTACTTTTCAAGAACCCTACAAGTTCAAAACTTAGTTTATGGTCTCTAATGCTTCTCAAATACCTTCCTTATTTGTGCCCTACACAAAACATCATTTTAGAGCCAATGGAACCATCAAAATTACCAAAACCACATCCCTTCTATTGTTTCTCCTAAGGGCTGAGAATCAGAAAAATAAGGGAAGGAAGGAGTTTTTCAACTTTCATCATGTATTCTTGTATATTCATGCTCCCAAACCACTATCCATACATCAAATAGCTCAAACACAACCATTCCCCTTTCCATCATAAAGTGGACGACACCCATTTCATAGCTTTAGGGTTTTAAACATTCTTAGCACAACAAAAATAGCTAACAACACATACCAAACTACTCTTTACTACTCAAGAAAGGACTTGCAACCTTTTACTACCTCAAAAGCCTTCTCTTTTCCATTTCCATACCTTGAAACCCTAACTTTTCATCTTCAAAAAGAGGGCTTTGATCAAGGAAATCAACCACTAGAGAGGTAGTAGAAGTTGTAAAGAGTAGGTCAATGAAAAGAGTTGGTTGCTGGAGTGGTTACCTTGAGGTTGTGAGAGCTCTCTTCTTCCTCTTCCTTGGGAGCAAAGTGGTGTCTTCTTGGCTTAAGAGGGGGAGAAAAATCTGACCAAATTGAGGGAGAGAGGTGGCAGAAATTTGAGAGAAGAGAGAGGAGAGTTAGCTTATGTAAAAAGCCTATTGGAAAAATGTGTGGTTGAGAATTAAACTTGGGGACCAAGTTTTGGTTTCCATGGTTGTGGCGGTGCCACTTGTCTAGCTCTTATTGTTTGATAAAAAGTAATCTCTAGCTTATCCTATAAGGCTTGGTTCAGCTAACTAGCTCTATTACTATCCAGTTACTTGATCCTATTACACGTACTTCAATAAAGTACTTTATTAGGATAACTTCCTTTTTACTTTTCTGGAGGCTTTCTCTCTCATGTGGCACCATTCCCTAGGCTTCCTTACTTAGGTGGCATCATTTCCTCTTCCCAAAACACCCATGGGTTTCCCTTGTAATTTGTTAGGATTCATTGATTTCGACGAAACACCATAAAAACATGCTTCCAGCGGCCAATTTAACTTTAGACATGGAAAATTTCTAGAATTTTCCTTGATACTCTAGCCCTTTTCTGTTCCTCAAATTTCTTCCCTGATTTTCCGTAATTAATTTTTTAAAAAATCCTTTTTCCGGGGTTTTCGGGCACTTTGTCCTCCAAACTAAGGAACTACCTTTACTGGATACTGGTAATAATTTTATTAAATACTTTAGTACCATCTTAACTTTTCTCAGTTTGGGCCTCTGACGTTTGAGGAATCCTGCTTCCTTGAATAAATATATCTCGGTGTTTGGACCGACAAAATCCCTTAATTGTAAAAATGCCATTACTCTTTATACTTTGCCTATAATTACCAAAATGCCACTACCTTTTTCTACACTTTCTTATTTTTCCCTTAATTACCAAAATGCAATCACCTTTTAATAACATTTATGTCCTGAGCCTTATTAATCGAAATGACCATTTTACCCTTGTCATTTATACCAAATGACCATTTTGCCATTTGGTCATCTTTACTTGGAATTCTCAAGACTTAGGGACTTAGTCACTCATAATCTGCCTTATCCATAGGCATTTTTCCTATTTTATATTTCTTATTTATGGCCTTAAATAATCACACAATTACCGGCTTAGTCTCTATTTCCAATCACAGGAATATACAGATATTACAATACACATCTTTGATTGGTGCCAATTCACATTTGTAACTTCACCAAATCCAGCTATTCTTCCAGATTGATTTTCTCTAAAGCTTACTTTTCCACAATCCTTGGCTTTCAAGCTGACAAACTTAGTTTTGTCACCTGTCATGTGTCTTGACATCCACTATCTATATACCATTGGTTACTTTGGATACTCGAAGACATACCTGTGAGAGAATCATTTGATGGTTTCAGGTATCCAAGTCTTATTGGGTCCTTTTAGGTTAGTTCTAGTGACTTATGGAATATTTATTCCTTTTGGTACCCATTTATAAGTGTCTAAAGCTTTATTCTTCTTAAAATAGCATCAAGCAGTTTTGTGTCCCTTTCTGTTATAGTAATTACCAAAGACAAAAGGTTCAGAAGCATGAACTGACTTTTAAAAGTATTTTAAATAACTTCTGTTGCCGCTCTTTCTCTTGACCCTGTTCAAATCATTTTGAGGATTATATCCAACACCACTTCTATCATTTATAACTCTTCAATTTTTCAAAATGACTTGTAATATTTCACTTCCTTGAGTGAATTTTTCAAGAGTTTTGGATAACCGTTCATTTTTACTTTTCAAAACATCACAATTTGAGCAAGCAATAGGTTTTTCAATTGGTTTCTACAGTTCTTTAACATTCTCTTTGAATGCTTAAGCTTTTATAGGTGGATATTAATGAAGTAGTCGTTACCCACTTCACCAACCAGTCTGGTTCACCATTAATGGTGCAATTAATGAAGCTTGAATTATCTACGATGAAGGTGGTAGGCGAACGTTAAAAGCTTCACATCTGAGATTTTATCTACTCCTCATTCCTTATTCCATAAGTCAAGCTACCTGCATTTATGAGAGCAGTTAGCATTCAAAATGTTGTTACACATACAAGGAAAGTTTTTGTTGACCATAGGTGAAGTGTGTCAGAAGCAAAGTTGTCAAATAAAGCAGTGCTCGTGCATGATACTCTAATGCTCGAGTATTGCAATGAATGTTTCAAAGAAAAGCTCAATGCTATGACTCAATGCTGAAGTATTGGATGAAAGTATTTGAAAAATATCTAAATACTCGAGTAATAAACCACAATATTTTTGAGCACTGTTAATGCTTCTCAAGGTTGCTCGAGCATTCTGTGAGGTATTGAAAAGAAGTATGTTTTGAAAACCTTAATACTCGAGTGCCATATCATGGTGCTCGAATATTATGAGTGTTGGCACAGCTTACTGGAGCATTTTCAGAAAGCATAAGTGAATAGAAGAATTTTAGGCTCGTTGCTCAAGCATTACATTCTATATCTCGAGCATTAGTGGTGCTTGCAGCCAATGTTTGCATCATTTACTCCCAGCACTATGTAAAAACTTCAATATTTGAGCACTATAGCATAGTACATGAGCATTGGCTCTGCTGGAGTATTGCTTGACAGCACAAAGTAAAAATCCTTAATACTCGAACAATGTGTCCTAGTGCTCGAGCATTGGCTATGCTTCCAACCAATGCTTGAAGTATTGAATAACGGTATTGACAAAAATCTCAAAACTCGAGCACTGTGTTCTAATGCTCGATCATTGGCTATGCTTCCAACTAATACTTGAAGTGTTAACTAATAGCACTGTCTATGGCCCTTTCATTTAAGCCCGATGCTTAAGCATTGGCAATACTTTTGTTATGCTTGAAGTACTCAGTTAGAGCATTGCATAAAGCCTTTTGTTTAACACCTGATTGATCCAACGATGGCACAGATGATAGTATAAAGCTTGTTATTGTCAGGCTTTGGAAACAGATCAAAACAATTGTGACTTCCAATGCTTGCACTATAGGGTGTAACCCCAGCGTCGTTCTCTAAGGAGCCTCATGCACCACTAGATCTGTGGTGCTCTGTGGGCGTCTGGTGTCTGAGGTGTTGGGGCCTCTTAATTGTCAGCCATTAGATTATCAATATCAATGTATGGCTCAGGTTAAAGAGCGGGAGCTCAACAGATCCTCTCATAGATAAGGTAGGGATGGGAGTGAATGGATGATCCTCGGGGTGATCAAAGACCTCCACCTCAGTAAATATTTTTGAAATGAGGTGAGGAAAGATAATGGCCTTTGTGGTTTTGGATGTAAGGATGACATCACGAAGGTTGGATAGATGAGGGTGGCGATGTCAAAACAGTTCCCCTGCATCAGCATGTAGATGCAAAGGACCTACTTCTTAGTCAAGTTTGCAAGGTAGCTGGTTGGAAAGATGTAAACATGCAATTTTAGTTTCAAAGTCTATCTCAATACATGCATAATCAACAGTAATATCAATGGCATTAATGCTCAAAAGAGAATAGTCCTTAAATGGATGCTTCACGGCTTCATACATATTGAAATGGATCTTATTTTCTCTTACTTCCATGTATATGCTACCCTCTTTCATGCTAATAATAGTATTAGCAGTCCTTAAGAAGGTCTGCCCAAAATCAAAGTGGATTCACGCATAGACTCATTGGACATGTCAAGTGCATAGAAGTCAGCTGGAGAAACTATGTCCTAAACCTTCACTAAGATGTCCTCTACCACCCCATCAAGATACCTAATTGTCCTATCTGCTAATTGGAGTACCACATATGTCGGTTTCACATTTTTGACTCCTAAAGCTTCATAGACAAACTTAGGCTTTACATTGATTGCAGCCCCTAGATCTAACAATGCTCCTCCTATAGTAATTTTACCTATAGTACAGGGGATTGTGAAAGATCCAAGGTCTTGACACTTTACTAGAATTTAGGGTTTAGAAAGGGCTGAAACATTTGAGGTCACTTAGACCCTTTCATTTGGTCTAAATTTCCTCTTATTAGTGCACAGGTCCTTAAGATATTTAGCATACATAGAGACATTTTTTATTAAGTCAAGCAATGGGATATTAACCTCTACCTTACTCAACAAATTGAAAACCTCCTTTTCATGTTTCATTTCAGCAATTTTCTTACTCATTAAGTATAAATTAGGAATAGGGAGTTCTTCGGTGTTTACCTCCTTACCTTTGGTCGAGGTAGATCCATACTTACTTTCATTGGTAGTTGAGCTCTTGGTCCTTTGTTTTAAAGCCATTTTCTCTTCTTCATTGTGTGAGCAAGATTGATTGAGCTTTATTTGTATTAGTTTTCTACTTGAATTTCCGGAGTCTTTGAGTCAATTTTAGCCAATACATTACCATTTTGTGCTTGATTTGAGATTAGGAGTTGTATCTTTGGATTAGTGTGACTTTGGGTACACATGCCATGAATAATGATGTTATTATGCTTAAATTCCATTATGAGCAAATGATACTGCCAATATTTGCTATTTCATTTCAGGGACTCTGTACAAAAGGAAAGAGAAAACAGCTCTGGAGAATTTTGCCGTAGCGCAATTGAAAGTCCGCGATGGCCAAAGTTCAATCATCAGGCATAAACTCTTGGGAGAGGTTCGTCGTGGTAAAACCTCAAGTTCACCATAGTGAATATCGTGCATCAGCACCATAATTATACTCCAGATGGAAAATAACCCAACCCAACTTTAGAGATCCGACCCAGAGCAGTTTATTCATTCCATCTAGGGTATTTTCATGTTAGGCTGAAAGGGGGGCTGCAGAAGAGATAAAGAGAGGCAAAGTTACTCACCATAATCGATTTTTCTTCACCTTCCTCATACACAAAAAACCCTACTCCTTTTTCATCACCATCTATCCATTTATTATGCCTTAATCATCCATACGTAGCTTCATTCCATCACCCATGAGGAGCTGAGCATCTCCATCATCTTGAAGATGAAGTGAGCAAGAGTCCAAAGTACTGAAAGGGGAGTATTTACTTTCAACCTATGTTTACATTATACATTACATAGATTCCGAGTTGGACTTTGTAATTTGTTTGTAAATGCTTGGTCTCGGTTGAGTGAAACTTGGATTATTGTGTATTGAGTTGTTTTGGGATTGACAAAGTAGAATGGAGTTCATTTTGCTTATTCAATGAAATCTTATTGTTCGCTTCTATCGTCCTAGTTGTGCTTGGTTTTAGTGTGCTTAAAGGATTTTATGAGATGGAGTTCATTTCATGAGATTTCTGGTCCAGTGAGTTGTTGGGATTTTTAACTACGAAACTTAGTGCGAAAGTCGATGCTTTCCCTAATCCTTTGCTAACTATGATGGCATAACTTGTTTTCAAGAGGAAATCACCATATCATATCCTTTTCACTTTCAAATTTGCTTTACTCTCTCTTCCCCAGAAAATACCAAAAACAAGTTTTCTTTTGTAATTAGTTTAGGTACATAGGTAATTTGATTAAAAAAACCAATTGCATTTGTATCACAAGCATAATCACAAGCTAAGGATTAGTGATACGCAACAGTAGCTTCCAGAGATAACGACCATAGGGTTGTCACTGTACAATCCTTGGAAATCACAATTAATATTCTTGATCCATTTTCAAGGCTAACCAACGACCTAAGTTTACAATTTGTGGCTTAGTCGGATCAAGAATTTGGCATAGTTGGCGGGGAAGCTAAGTGCCATTAGTTGTTAGATTGTGTTTTTATTTATTAGTTTTGCATCTTTGTTTATCGTTTAGGTTTAACATGTTCATATTATAGCATTGCATTTTAGGAACACTAGTTTTCATTTGCATTTTGCATCATATCCATACTTTCGATATGACCAATTCCTATTTTTGCCATTGCCAATGTTGTTCTTATGTGAGAAATAGTTGTCCGCACACTTTCACCAGGACCAAATTTTATTTTTGCCGTGATGAAATTTAATTTTGGTCACAACCAACTTTTGCCAACTGAACTATTTCTTTACATTCCATTTTTCTTTTCCAGTGCATGCATGCATACATATCATATTTTCATCTTTCATATCTCAGCTTCTTTATTTTATTTAAATTGAAATTTTTTAATTTATTTTACCCCAAATTGTCACTCTTTAGTACAAAATATGGAAGATCATTTCTCTCAAAGCCTTACATCCATACAGCATCGATTAGAAGATTTCCAAAAAATGGATGCACAATCAAAAGAGATGTTCACTTAGTCATGAGTGGGATAATCCATTTCCCAATCCAACTTATGAACCACACCACCAACCCTCATTCCAAACCTTCCAACCATCATTTCCACCACATAGACCATATTGTGAGCCTCCTTCTCCATCATATAATCCATATTTTGAACTCATGTAACCATTTCATCAACCACCATATAACTCATTCCCTCCACAACATGAACTATATCAACAACCCCATTCACTATCCTACCTACTTAACTCCAACTCTTCATTCACACCTTATAACTATAATTTCCAACCTACCTTACTGATTAAGCCATATTAGTATTAGTTTTCTACTTGAATTTCCAGAGTCTTATAATCAAATTTAGTCCATATATATCCCTTTTATGCTTAATTTGAGATCAGGAATTGTTGATTAGGATTAGTGCTATTTTCGAAACATATGCATTAATAATTATGTTATTATGCTTAAATTCCGTCATGAGCAAATGATACTGCCCATTTTGCTATTCCATTTCAGGAACTCTGTACAAAAGACAAGAGGATGCAGCTCTGGAGACGTTCACCGTTGCCAAAGTTCTATCATCAGGCATGAACTCTCATGAGAGGTTTGCCGCGGTGAAACCTCAAGTTCGCCACGGCGAATATCACGAATCAACACTGAATTTTTACTCCAGATGGAAAATAACCAGACCCAACCTTGAAAACCCGATCCAAGACGGTTCTAACTTGCCAAATTAGGTTATTTTCAAAGAGAGGAGAGAGAGGATGTTGAGGAAGGAAGCAAAGGGAAGAGAGAAGAGAGGCACACACATATTTTCATCACACACACACATAAAACCCTAATATCCCATTTTCATCACCATCCATCCATTCATCATGCCTCTATCATCATTGCTGAGCTTATTTCCATCACCTATGAATAGCTTAGCACTATCCATCCTCTTGAAGATGAAGTGAGTTAAAGTTCAAAGTGCCGAAAGGGGAGTATTTACTTTTAATTTGTATTTACATTATAGATTACTTAGATTCTGAGTTGGACTTTGTAATTTGTGTGTAAATACTTGGTCTCGGTTGAGCCAAACTTGAATTAATGTGTACTGAGTTGTTTTGTGATTAACAAAGTAGAATGGAGTTCATTTTGCTTATACAATAAAGTCTTGTTATTCTCTTCTATCATCCTAGTTGTGCTTAGTTTTAGAGTCAACAATGTATGGAGTTGATTTTATCACTTTTACGATTTTTATACACACACTAAATGTTCTTAAATGATTTCATGGATTGGCGTTCAATTAACGAGATTTCTGACCCAGCGAGTTGTTGGGGTTTTTAATTACAAAACTTAATGCAAAAGTCAAATGCTTTCCCTAATCCTTTACGAACTATGAAGAAACATTTCCTTTTCAAGAGGAAACCATAATCACATACACTTTTCATACTCCTATCTGTTCCTTACTTCCCTAATCATTCAAAAATTACCAAAAACAAGTTTTATTTTGTAATTAGTTTAGGTACTTATCATAGCTTGATTTGAAAACTGGTTGTATTTGCATCACAAGCATTATCGCAAGCTAAGAATTTTTGGTGCACAAGTCACTTTTGGAGGGAACGATGCTGGGGTTGTCGCTATACAATCCTTGTAAATCACAATTAATATTCCTAATCCATTTTTAAGGCTAACCAACGATCTAAGTTTGCATTTTGTGGCTTAGTCAGATCACTTACACAAATATCAACCATCGTGTGAACCTTATCCTTCACCCTAACCTATCACACATCGACCAAGTGAACTAGATATTCTGCCTTCTTCCCATAACTCAGAAGACCTGACCATTTCCTTGACCAGAAAATATGATATACTCAAGGAGAAATACCTTGTGTTACTCATATAAGGGACAACGGAAAGTTTTGAGGAGATGGAAGATATCGACAAAGGTTTTAATAATCCATATTGCTTTGACAAAGGTTTTTATAATCTATATTGATTTACTACTTTTATTTGAGCATTCCCTTTAATTGAAAGATGATGTGGTTAAATAACTCAATTTGGATATTAAAATGTTTTTAAATAGATGTTATATCATCTTTTATTGAGTTACCATTCATCTAAACTTTATTTGGATGCTCAAAACTATTTCTTGAAGATAAAAATTATGTTTGATAAGTTTCTGGAACTTCCTGAAGTAAAAATTGAGTTCCAGGAAGAAGAAGTGCCATAACTTGAGTTCTGTTTTCTTAAAACTTGAGTTCCATAACATGCAGGCATAGAACTTGCATTGAAAACCCGAGTTTGGGCTTCAAGTTATTCAAAACATGAGTTCTGGAGTATCAAAACTTGAGTTTTGGCTCCTCTATTTTCTGTCAGCTCTCTGTATATGTCTGGTATTTTGAAAACCACAAGTCTGAGCTGTGAAACAAATTTTGCATGAAACTAGACTCAAAATGCGATTCATAGACACCAAAACAAGCATCAAAGCATTTGATATGAAGGAGATATAATTTTTGAAATTTGGTGGTTGAACTTTATCTATATAATAGATGTTGGACTCTTTCTTCTTTCATGTGAAAGTATACTTATAGGGCTTTCCATTGATACATTATTTGCAAGGTTTGGATGCAAATTGAGATAGTTATGATCGTTGCAAGTTGAGACATGTGCTGAAAGCTAAATTGTGATCTATGCACTCGAGTTTCCTGCTTCAAGTTGTGACAACTCGAGTTCCAGGACAAAACAACTCTGAGTTTCAAGCTTTTTGAACACTTTGAAAGACATTGCTCCATTAGAACTCGAGTTCCAAAACTTCACAACTCAAGTTTCACAACTGTTTTACAAAACTTTCATGGGCAACTCGAGTTTCTAGCTTCAAGTTGTGACAACTCGAATTCCAAGACTACAGAACTCGAGTTTCGTGTCTTTGAACCACTGTGGAAGACTTTGTCTCACTAAAATTCGAGTTCCAGAAGCACATAACTTGAGTTCCAAAACTTGAAATGGGATTCTCAAGTACCCACCGTGACAAATTTGAAATGGGATTTACAAGTGTCTGGGATGACATTGTGATTGTAATAGTTTTCCAAGTACATAATTAAACTTGGATGGTATAGTGGATTGAAAATCTCAAAGGTGCTCTGGGGACTGGATGTAGGTCAGAGAGGGCCGAACCAGAATAAATCATTGTGTGCTTTCTATTCTTTCATCTTCATTAACATATATTGTTTTTCACGAATGCAATCTATGTTCAACCTCCAGCTTTTGATTACCTCGTGATTTGAATTTTGTGATCAACTAAGTTTCGGAAAGAAAAATTTTACGACACCCAATTCACCCCCGCTCTTGGGTGATAGCCAGTCTAACATTTGGTATCAAAGCAGGTCTCTTATTTAAAGGACTTAATCGTCTCAAGATTGATCCATGGCTGAAATTGTATTGTATGCATTTTTGAGTGATTTTGATAAGTTTTCGAATGATTTTGATTGATGTTGATTTTTCGATTTCTGAAAGCTAAAATTTGTTTTACTTAAAATCATTTTAAAAATTATTTTCAACCAAATCAGAGAAAGGATTGGTCAGAAGAAGAAAAGATATTGATTTCCTTTAAAACTTGAGCAATGAAAACTTCGTTATCAAAGACATTGGGTATTCTCTTGATTGTATTCATATTTCTAACAAATGTCTTGAAGTCGCAAATGCTGACAGTTCATCAGCTATATACATCAATTGTTGATGAACAAACTAGAGGCTACAAGGGTAAAAGGATCAATCACAAAATGCTTCCATGAGTCAGTCAGCGTAAGAGAACCATAAGAGAGTGGATCACAAAGAAGAAGCCTTATGATTGAAGATCACTCTCAAAAGCTCAAGATGCACCTACGATAAAATGTTCTAATTCTTCCCCTTCCTGTTTTGAAAATGTTTTTCCTTCATAAGCTTGCATAAAATTGTGTTTGAACGAATCTTTTGCATCCGTTGTTGAAAGTAAAATACATTTTGAACCATGCTCTGAAAATTCTTTTTAAGAACTTTCCCCGCTGATAATTTGAGATTACATCCACTATACCAACATGAATCTTGCAAAACTACCATACTATTCTTACTTGATATAGTATTGTTGTGAATCTCCTCACCCATGCTATTTTGAAAATTTCTATTATGAGAAATAAATATTTTTGGGCTCGTAAGATTCAATGCTAACATTCAAGGACCCAGTTATATGTGGGTACCAAAATGTCCATCTAGTGCTTTAGTTATGCAGATAAATTCATGGACATAAAGGTACTGAGAAGATACAGAATTAAGAAAAAAGAGCTTCTCATATATGACAAAGGAGAGTCACAGAACCTATAAAGGAGAATGTTTGGATCATCCATTGCTTAATCATAAGAACCAACGAAGACATCGAAGATGCAGTGAGAAAAGCTAGTCCTCCAAGCGGAAGCTAGACAAGAGAAGAATGGATTTTTGCATCTCAAGCCAGCACTAGAGAAAGAGAAAATACCGTGATATCAAATCTTTATCCATTGTTGTATTTAGTATTTGATCTCTATTATTTTTCATTAGCAATCAAATCTTGTTTTTCTTCAACATATTTTAGATTGCTACATGAAATAAAAATGTGCATAATCTTGTCTGTTCAAGTTTTTGAAATGCATAAAATATTTCAATTCACATTGATTTATAAAAGTGCATAAGCATGTTTTGATAAATATTCATATCTTGATTACATTCAAATGGTTTCAAATATTTATATTGGAAGTTAATATTTTTATAAAACCATAAATGCTTCAAAGGAGTCTTTAACAGTGATAATCTTTTTTAACTACATCTCCTAGAAAAGAATTCAATGCATTTGAGCCTTATGTGATTATGTGAACTCAAGTCATATGGTTAATGAGTATATGCCTTAAATATTCTCATATACTTGTACTCTATTTATTGCTCATATACATTGATAATTGATCAACTTTTCTAAGCAATATGAGTATTTCACTCAAGACCTTGACTTGAATGTTCTTGATGCCAACATCATTAGTAAAGTCATCATGCTTGCATTTATCTTAATTAGGTCGTTTTGGCCAATATATCAACTATATGACTTTTGCTCCTAGGAAAATTCTCCATCATATGAATATTAATGTTTAACATGATATCTTCATGAGTTTTTAAAGTAAAGCATTCTGGTACAATTTTTGATTGATGACTTCCATCATTTTCAGCATAAATTCACTGTTTTGGAAAATAAGTTTCACCTCAACTTTGTCTATCCATTATGATTTGAAAGAACATGAGATTTTGGAAAAGTATGGCATGATCACTCTTGGAAAATAAATTGATATTGATCATGTCCATTTTGTCTTCTTATCAGATTTATGTGCACAAGTTCAGTAGCTTGATCAAACTTGTTTTTCAAATGGTTCTTATGCTCCTTAAAATTGATTTAATCATACAAAGTATAAGTTGCTTTTTCTGAGCATTGCATTAGACAAACATCAATGGCACCTTTTCTAGTTAAAACTCTTTTACAACTCGCCATTGAATTTTGCAAAACATCATTTTTGGTATCATCTAATCATCACCCATTATGAATCAATGATTTGAATTCAAATGTTTGGGGTGAATGCCTTATGATATTTGCTCTTTGTTCAAATATTATATCATTAGATTATTTAAGATCATAAGAGATGTTGTGCTTAACTTTGCTGGGTTCCAGAAATTTGATATTTTGCAAGATGCTCTGAATTATCAGACAACAAAAGAGGAATCATTCAAGTGATGTTCTTGAAGTGCTCATGTCATTGAACTTTCCTTACACTTCAATGACATTTTCTTTACCTCCAATGTTTTTAGACAAAATGCCTTGATCAGAAACCTTTTATTTGTTTTCATTGATGTTGCATAATTATTTTCTCTAAAGTGGTTTTCTGAATCTTCAAAATCTTCATCAAAATCAGTTTTGTTTTCTCAAAACTATCTCCAGTTGGCTATTTGTCACATCAGCACTCATTTTTGGCTTTTGCTCAAAAGTTCCACAAATTATTGTAACTCATAAAAGTTGTTTCACATTTGGGAAAATCGACAATTCTATTTCTCATCAATGTTTTAAACCCATGCATTCATTAAGGGGGAGCTTCACTTTCACATGTATTTTGCATTTCAAAAGCTCATCTCTCATATTTACATAAAAATGTATTAGTTTTGATGATGCATTATCATTTCTTTTCCTCTCCTGTTCATTATTTGAACACCTTTGTTGAACCAAATATTTCATACTTTTTTATGCTAACCAATTTCCTTGCAAGAGTGAGTTTGTCATTATGATAGGCGAATTGGAAGCTATTCATTAGACTCATATTGTTGATGCTTGCTCACAAGCTTTATTGAGAACTTCCTTTAAAGCAACATTATCTATGCCAATATGGAAGAAAGCTCAACTCGATGGAAGAATCTTGAAAATGACATAGATAGGGCAATCATGGTGGAAACAACAAGAGAGGATGGAAATCGACTTCAAAGATTAATCATCAATTTGACAAATCAAATGAGCATTTCTAAACTCCTTTATATTTCAAGCATGTTTTAACATCTCTAGTTTCTATCAAGAGTACATGAGATTTTTGCAAATTTATCCATTTCAAATCCATTTAAAACCTCAGCAATCTATTTCAAATTTGTTTTCAAAGAAAACCTTCCTTTGTTTGAAACTACATTTGCAATTATTTGGAACATAACTGGCATTCAAATGAAGAGCAACATATTTCTTTTTTAAACAAATATTTCAAACTTTTTGCTGATGTAAAATCGGGGGAGAAATAGTCATGTAAATATGTTGTATCATCAGATTTGCTTTTATATTCAAACATATGTTCATGAAGGATTTGTCATCATCAGAAAGGGGGAGAATGTCAGATATGATTAGTTTTGATGATGTCAAATTTAATAGAGCAAAAAGTTTTCATAATCCATATTGATTTACTACCTTTATTTGAGCATTCTTTTTAATTGAAAGATGATGTGGTTAAATAACTCAATTTGAATGTTAAAATGTCTTCAAATAGATGTTGTATAATCTTTCATTGAGTTACCATTCATATAAACTTTATTTGGATGCTCAAAACTATTTCTTGAAGATAAAAACGTGTTTGATAAGTTTCTGGAACTTCCTGAAGTAAAAATTGAGTTCCAGGAAGAAGTGCCAAAACTTGAGTTCTATTTTATTAAAACTTGAGTTCAACACCATGCAGGCATAGAACTTGCATTGGAAACCCGATTTTGGGCTTCCAGTTATGCAAAACTCAAGTTTTGGAGTATCAAAACTCGAGTTTCAGCTCCTCTGTTTTTTGTCAGCTCGATATATGTTTGGTATTTTGATCATATCTCCCAAACCACACCTCTGATTGCTGTGAAATAAATTTTGTATGCAACTAGACTCAAAATACGATTCATAGACAATAACACCAGCATCAAAGCATTTAATATGAAGGAGATATAATTTTTGAAATTTGGTGGTCAAATTTAACTTTTTATCACTTACCTTTGCTTATTATCTCTACCATAACTTTCTTTACATAAAATATGTTTGGACTTATTCTTATTTCAATGAAAGTAGACTTACAGGGCTTTCCATTGATATATTATTTACAAGGTTTGGATTTAAATTGAGAGAGTTATGACCGTTGCAAGTTGAGACATGTGCTGAAAGTTGAACTGTGATCTATGCACTCGAGTTTCCTATTTCAAGTTGTGACAACTCGAGTTCCAGGACAACGCAACTCGAGTTTCGAGCTTTTTGAACACTTTGAAAGACCTTGCTACATCAGAACTTGAGTTCCAAAACTTCACAACTCGAGTTTCACAACTGTTTTACAAAACTTTCAAGGGCAACTCGAGTTTCCAGCTTCAAGTTACGACAACTCGAATTCCAGGACTACAGAAGTTGAGTTTCATGTCTTTGAACCACTGTGGAAGACTTTGTCTCACTAAAACTCGAGTTCTAGAAGCACACAACTTGAGTTCCAAAATTGTTTTACAGAAGTTGAATTGAAAACTGGAAGTTTTAGCATTAGAGTTTTAACACCTCGAGTTCCTTAGTTTACAATAATTGAGTTTCATGCTTTTCTCAAATGATTGATCATTTCCTGTTATAAAACTCAAGTCATACTTTTTTAAAACTCAAGTTTTACAACATGATTTCATAACTTGCATTCTGAACTAGAGTTTACAAATAAAAAATCAAAACTACATTATGAAACTTTCATTATAAGCTTGAGTTTCCATCTTAATGTTTTCTAAACTCGAGTCTAGCATTATGAAAACTTGAAGTTTCATTACATAACTTTTCAAATTGCTCAGAACTCATGAAATAGAACTCGAGTCATGAGATATTGGAAACTCGAGTTTCTTATTTTATAACAAAGCTTCTGACACAGCTAGCCTATCATCTACCAAAGCTTTCTGTTTTTGTACTTGCATATTTTGAAATATACCTACTCTCATAAATGCATTTTAGTTTACCTATTAAACAGGTATGGGCCTAACAAAGAATCTCTTTAGCACTCAGCATTAACAGTCATCAGTGCAGTCTTCACCATCGACAGATGAGATGCGCATTAATGATAAAACAATGAAAGTGAAAGCTGTGAGTAATGGATACATGCCTTCCTCTCCAACAGACATATTCTGACAACATTTATAAATAAGAGGGAGCAACTATCTGAAGAGCAGAGGAGAGAGAGACGAAGAAGATGGAGTCATTAAATGTAAAACAGAGCATAATCTTGGTACTATGATATTTTCTTCTCTGTGAGCTTCATTGTTTATTTATCTACTCTTTGAAAGAGTATTTTATTGATTCATCCAAAATCATTGTAATGCCGTGCAAAACTCAAGATTGGGATCTTAAGATTGTTGGGTTGAGTTTAAGTTGATAAAATAGAGCATGTTGGTCTTTGTGCAATTTGTGAGGGGGAGTGATTGTAAAGGTTTCTCAAGTACCTACAGTGCAAACATGAGTGGGTTCATAAATGTCTGGAAACATTTATGGGGTTCTCAAGTACCCACCCCCCATGACAAACTTGAAATGAGATTCACAAGTGTCTGGGATGACATTGTGATTGTAATGGTTCTCCAAGTACCTAATTAAACTTGGATGGTATAGTGGATTGAAAATCTCAGAGGTGCTTTGGGGACTAGATGTAGGTCAAAGAGGGCCGAACCAGGATAAATCATTGTGTGCTTTCTATTCTTTCATCTTCATTAACATATATTGTTTTTCACAAATGCAACCTATTTTCAACCTCCAGCATTTTGATTAACTCGTGATTTGAATTTTGTGATCAATTGAGTTTCGGAAAGAAAATTTTTACTATACCCAATTCACCCCCTCTTTGGTGACAGCCAGTCTAACAGTGGTTACAAGTACTATTCTTCAACGCCTCATAATCATAAGCATCTTCCAAGGAAGTCAACTATAGTGGGGGTTTAGATGAAGAAATTCATGCTTCTCATCCGGGATGAGAACTTCTCCTACAAAAGTCTAAGGAGATTTAAGCGAAAGGTTGCCTCTTTCCTCTCTTGTTTTCTTCTTATTGTCATATGGTTAATTGAACTTAAATGGTTAATGATGAAAACAAGTATGGGGGAGGAGCATTGCCAGTAGTGGTAGCTTAGTTTTTATATAGTGTAGGATTGTGTTGAATTCAATAAACTCCCTTGAATTTGTGATTGGCTTGTATTCAAGAGGTTTGTTATTAAAAAGATTTTTACTTGCAGAGTTAGAATGTGCATATGGATTGGTTGAAGTTTAAGCTTGAATGCTGGCTATTGTCTTGTATTTTGTGTTTCCATCTCTATGTATGTACTTCTCTGTGATGTTTCACCTTGACTAAATTCAATTTTCGCCATGGCCAAGTTTGTTGAGTGGTTTGTGTGTCCTCTCAAGAAGTGTTCACCACGACAAAATTTGTTTTTTGCCACGGCCAACATCGAGACCTTTCACATTTTCGCCGCGACCAAACCTTGGTTCGCCGCGATAAAAATCGTGTCTTTTCGTCTCCCGCCAGTTTTCTTTTTAAGTTCATTTTCTTTCCATTTTCATTTTGCATTCATTTTCACCATCACTGTCGTGCTTTCTCTTCCATTGTCGTTCCTTCACCGTCTGCGGATGTGACTCTCGTATTTCCTCACCTTATCATTCCTTACAATTAAAGTAAGCATTTCATCCTTTTCCTTTTATTTCGTTTTGTTTTGATTTCATTTTCATTCATCGTTCGTCGCTGCTGTCACTTGTTCTGTGATTTTTGACTAATGTTTATTTTCGCCACGATGAACCCTAATTTTCGCCGCGGCGAACAACGGCTGCAGTTGTTTTCACCTGTGTTAACCCTGTGTTTTGTTGCTTTTCGTTTTGATTTCGTGAGTCTAGCTAGTAGCCATGCCTAGGACTAAACTTTCGAACGTAGTAGACCCCCTAACCCTAATCTTGAGCCATCCCGGACCTTTGAGGAAGTTTTAGCACTTACCGTAAAGTTTCCTTTGGTTAAGGAATGCTCTTTTCCTTCGAATCCTTCCGACCACCCTTTTGTCCATAGGTTAATTGAGTCTGACCCCATCAGCCTTATCTGGGAGCATACTAAGGGGAACCTTGCATTCGTCAACCACTTTTATGCCATATGTCGTCATGAGTCCGCTCTTTTCATTTATTACCGAGGGACTACTTTTCAGCACACAATTAACTGCTATACAATCGGAATTCATTTTGGTATACCCATTCCCGAGCGTGATGATTACGTTCGACTCATGAGCGATTTCCCTAAGGATGCTATTGCCAAGACTTTATGTCTACCTGGGAAAGGTTGGCATATCTGAGATGTATATTCACCGATCTGAGTATTGCCCTGAAATGAAACGATTCTTCCACATTATTTGTAGCAACATCTTACCCACCATTCTTCCACTTAGCAAACCTCACGAAGAAGCAGGCTCTTTGAATTTATACGTTGATGCAGGGGATTAGTTTTTATGTGTGCACCCTTATTTATTCTAGCCTTCATGAGGCCGTCGTCACTTCCAAAACCACGAATGCCATAATTTTCTCGCATCTCATTTCTGACATGTTCACTGAGTTATAGATCCCAGAGTACCCTGAGGATAATCCGTTTGCCCATGTCCCTATTTTTATCTGTGAGAGGATCTGACGAGCTCCCACACCTCAGCCTGAGTTTTACATCGATATAGATGATATGCTAGCTGAGGAGCAAGAGGCTCTAGTACTGTAGGAACCAACCGTTCATCCAGCATCACCAGCCCCCATCACACTTGAGAGTCTGGCTGCTAATTTCCAGCAATTTAGAGTCTTGATGCTTCAACAGTTTGAGAGGAAGCAAAGGTATCACAGGAGGATGGATGCTTTGATTGTGTATAGCTTGCATTTTGAGCTACCACCAGAGGAGTATAACATTAGCGGTGCAGGGCCTTCAGGAGCCGGACCATCTGGAGAGGGCGGAGCAGCGGAGGCGACTGAGGAGGAGGTTGCTGTAGACATGGATTCTGAGGGAGATTCGATGATGCAAGGGGATAACTAGCTATTTTGCATGTTTTTATTCTTTATTTGAACTTTCATTTAGTTGTGGTTTGAAACTGGATTTTGTTGTGGAATTTTTTGCTTCAGCTGTATGTATATATGAATGTTTTCATATGCTGTTTCACGAATTTCGTTGCATGAGTGCATGAATGTTCGATGTTGCTTGCGAATGCCACACACCTTGATTGTTAAATCTTTCCTTCTAATTATTGAGGACAATGTTTGATTTAAGTGTGGGGGGAGATTTAGGATTTAGAGTATTTCCAAGCAACATTTTGATTTTTAACATGCAACTGAAATTTTTGAAGGATAAAGTTTGGCTATTTTTGTCTCAAAACTTTGGAAATTTTCAAATTTCTTTAAAATTTTTTGGGAAAAATATTGAATTTCCAAAGGAATTGAACTGCAATTTTGCTCTCTGACCACTTTCAACGCGACCAAATTTATTGTTTGCCACGGCGAAAGTCTTTAAATAAAGCATTCAGCCTCTCGGGTGAGTTTTGTCATGACCATCTTGTTGTTGCGACGCAGTGAAAATCACTTGCACACAGAATCACCTCTCGGGTGTGGTTCGCCGTGACCAACTTCATGGTTAGCCGCGGTGAAACTTTAGTGCAAAAAAAAAACAAGAAGAAGAAAAAAATTATTAAAAATTAGGTTCTGGGTTTAAAAATAAAATTTCCTCTCACCCTTACTGCCTTTAATACTCTCGAGCAATGCTTATAAAACTATGATTTTCATAGCCAATACATTAGGAGGTTGATGCATGAGTCCCAGGATCAAAGTTTTTGTTTAATCACGTTTTTCGAGTTATTGGCAAATGGTAAGCGTAGATCAGTTTTAAATTGACTCTTTGCGTTTTTAGTTCTTGAGACTGTTTGATTGAGACATTAGCCTTGTCGTGAGTATAATTGGACCTAATTTCATTTTATTAGAGTGGGTCTATCTTAATTCGTGATCTCTCTAGAACTTGTCTTGATTCTTAATCAAAGCTTTATGATCCAATATTTTGTGAAAAGGATAGAGGCCTTCATTTCAAAACCTTTAATTTAGCCCAAACACAAACCCTTCATTATTTCATCCTTTGCTACCCATTTGGGCCATTCACTCTTGAAAACCAGCATTTGAAAAACTATCCTTGTATATGCAAGCATATGTTGATGAAATTGTGGATTTGAGCTGTTATGTATAAAAAAATAAAAAAATAAATAAAAAATAAAGAGAAAAGAGATGTAATGTTTGAAAATGAATTTCTCTAAAAGTCTTGCAAAGTATTGACGTGATTATACTTCTTCGGTGCTGTGTATTCAAGAATTCCATTTCATTTTATTATTCCATTTTATTATCTTTAGACCCAATCATCCACCTTAAACCTCAAAGCCCTCTTGATTCACATTGTATTGATCTTGTTGTCGAGAGGTAGAATAATTACAAGCTTATAGTAGAGATTCGAATGAGCAAACCATGAGTGGAAAAAATTGTCCTTACATAGTGAGCTGGGAGAGACACTTCTTATAACACATCTTAACCTTGCCTTTAGCTTCATTTTATATTCATTTGGAAGTACAAGTAACCAAAGAAATAAAAATAAAATTTTCAAGTTTAGGGTTACTATTCACATCACTATTCACAGCTTTTTGGGTCAATTTTGAAAATTCATAACTAATTATAGAAAATTCAAAATTGAGTGCTTCCAATTTCTATTTGAAGCTTAAAAGTTCCTCTACATGGGGAAAATACTCAAGTCATTAACTTTCCCAATTGAAATAGTTTATTGCGCAAAGATGTACTGTTCATTTGGTAATTTTCCATTTTCCCATGCTTTTATGTGATTTTTCGCTAACTCTGGAACATCATAACTTCTTGCACAAAACTCCAAATCCAGTGTTATTTAGCTCATTTTAAATCTTGCAATGTGAAATATTTTTCTGGTAAAATTCAACTCATTTAGAGTTTATTTACCCTATTTCACATCATGCCAAAGTATAGGGTTTGACCAACTTTTTAACCACCTTTACCTCAAACTTACCATTTATTTTTCTCATACTCATGCATGCCCACTTTTAGACTTCAGTTGATCATGGTTATTCATGCATTTGGAAATAATTAAATTAGGCTTCCACTACTCCTTAGCTATTATACATGTATGAGTTAAGTTTACATAATTACAACCACACTTAAATTTCAACCATAACAAGTAATTCATACATAGAAGCACAACATTATGCCTTCTTGAATCTCTTACCCTTGCTTGAACTTTCACCTAAAATGGTTAGTGGGGGAGGGTGAGATTCAAGGAATATCAGTAGCAAACATTACCAACAATGCATGTAGGATGAATGCTAGTGCATGATATGCTTGCCTTACATAGGCTTATGTTCACATAATGAAATTCTGCATGCTCAATGTTTCGTACAACATGCTTATGGCCACAGTAAAAACAAAGCAAAGCTTCATTCATTCATACATGCTTCACATAATCAAGCAAAGCAATACAACAAATCGATACACAACATAAACATCACATACATACACGTAAGTAAGTTTACTACCTTTTAGACTTTGCCTCCTCCTCTTGTACCTTGATCTTCCAACCATAGCTTTTTCTTTGTTACTTTATTGCCCTAGATAAGAAATGACATTATTATAGTTATGAAAAGTGAAAGCCCAATGGCTCTTTACATGAACAATATTATCTGCTGGCATTTATGCACCATGAATTCCAGAATTCTCAGTTTACCCAACTATGCTAGGATTTGTTCCAGATTTAGTGCCTAAACTTCAAAAATTCATACCTGCCAGCACACAAATCCAATTGACCAATATGACCTATCAAATTAAAGCTTGATAAGTCTACTCTAATTCTGAAAAGTTTCATGGTCATTGGATAACATTTGACCACACAAGAACATGTTAAAATTATACCGCCTCCAGTAAATGAATTACACATCACTTACTCTTCAACTTCCAAAAATTCCAGATTCATATACAAGCATCTAAAAATCATGAACACTTGTATACCTGCACAATTTTGCCTTTGTAAATCCAATGGAATCATCAAAATTACAAAATTCCTACCTTTTCATAACGTTCTGTTCAGCCAAAAAATCAGGGTTTTCTACAACAATTCACCGATTCAGAATTTTGTCCAACAACTTGACCCAATATCATCATAAATCATAATCTAACAATAAATACATGATTAAACCTTCAAAATCAGCCCTTAGATGAAAATGAACAGTACCCAAGCCATACAAAAACTCATCCAATTAACAAACCAATCGGTTCAAAAGGAAGTTTACGGCAGTGCTCTGGCAAGGGAGACAGCACCAAACACCTCCAAATGGAAATCAAAACCATAGAAATGAAGCTTAGGATGAGTAGAAGAAGGTTTGTGAAGGGCACTTTGAGAGAAAATGCCGATTCAGTAGTGTTTCGACGGATTAAAGTTCTTGAAAGTTACTATTCACCTTCTATCTCTCCTCTAACGATTTCTCTTGATTTTTCAACCTTTTTCCACATTTTTTATGCTTGCTTGGGTTGGTTCAAATGGGCTGAAGATGGAGGAAATTTGTGTGTTTAATAATCCACACTTAAATAAATTAAGGGTTAAGATTGAGTCTTAATACTTAAGCATAATCTAAGGGCTAAGATTTGCCCACATGCATGACACCTTCTTGCTTCCCATTGGCTACATAAAAGGTGTCATGATGGCTGTAATTTTCTAGTTACAAATCTGGTTTCATTAGCCAAATAGGATCCCACTCAGTTACGTTTACCGGTTACACTTTTTACCGGTAAACTTAACTCTATTCCGGTAAATCTTTGTCTACTTTTCTGGAGATATTTTCTTTCTCTTTTAATCTCCATATTTTCATCTTGAATATAAAAAAAATTATTATCCCCAAAATACCCATTAACTTTCTCAAATTTTACAGGATTAATTTATCCTGTCCAAAATCCCTGAAACTGAGCAATCGGAGAGCAAAATTCTTTTAGGGTCTTGAAAAATACTACATTTTTCACTGATTCTCTAGCCTTTTCCTTTTTCCAAAATTCCCTCTAGATTGTCCAAAATTAATATTTGAAATAATTATATTTCTGGGATTTTCGGGACTTTTTCCCAATTTTCGGGAAAATCACATTAATCGTACATTGGATAATAATTTTATTAAATACTATAAAATTCACTGAAATTTTTCATATTTTTGTCTCAATTTTTGGAGAGCTCCTAATACCTTAAATAATTATTTTCCCCCTTTTTGCCTTTAAAATTCTATCGACAGAAATCCAGTTCCAATCTAGAAAATCCGTGATTCGCAGTTGTGCTTCGCGAGTCGAGCTCTATCTATTGGGCATATGTAAATTTTTGGTCAACGGTTGACTTTTGACTTTAACTTGTCAAATGACAATAATGCCCTTCTACTTTCTCATAATTACCATTTTCCCTTGGTCTTTATACTTCATGACATTTATGTCCCTGGCTTACATTCTTAGTAATCTCAAAGCCTTAAGACTAAATTGACCAGGGTCTCTTTGGTCTATTGACATCTCTTTCTGTACTTTCATTTCTGGGCCTTGTCCTATCTCATATCTATCAGTTTGGCCTCTATTTCAATTCATAGCGAAAGGGTGGATATTACACTTCTACCTTTTGAGAGGAGGTTTCTTTTATTCGGTCTCTGGAATTGAATTCTCTTAGAGTTTGATTTACAATTGTCTCTGCCTTTATTATTGCTAATTCCTTGACTAATGTTCTTACCAAGTTTTGTAGTCCTGTACTCATGAGTATATTTTCTGGATGTATTGATCCTTTTTAAGTTTTTGAAAAGCTTTGTCCAGGAGTACAAAGGTTTAAGTGTAGGGGAATTTTATTAAACTTTATTTGTATTAGTTTTCTACTTGAATTTCCAGAGTCTTAGAGTCAATTTTAGCCCATACATTACCCATTTGTGCTTAATTTGAGATTAGGAGTTGTTGATTTGGATTAGTGTGATTTTGGGTACATATTCCATGAATAATTATGTTATTGTGCTTAAATTTCATCATGAGCAAATGATACTGCCAATATTTACTATTTCATTTCAGGGACTCTGTACAAAAGGAAAGAGGAAGCAGCTCAGGAGAATTTCATCGCGACGCAATTAAAAGTTCACCGCGGCCAAAGTTCAATCATTAGGCATGAACTCTCGGGAGAGGTTCGCCGCGGCGAATATCGCGTATTAGCACTAGAATTGTACTCCAAATGGAAAATAACCCGACCGAACTTTAAAGATCCGACCCAGAGTGGTTTGTTCATTCCATTTAGGGTATTCTCATGGGAGGCTAAAAAGGGGGCTGCATAAGAGAGAAAGAGAGGCAAAGTCACTCACCATAATCCATTTTTCTTCATCTTCCTCATAAACACCAAACCCTACTCCATTTTCATCACCATCTATCCATTTATCATGCGTCAATCATCCATACGTAGCCAATTCCATCATCCATGAGGAGTTAGCATCTCCATCCTCTGAAGATGAAGTGAGCCAGAGTTCAAAGTGTTGACAGGGGAGTATTTGATTTCAATCTGTATTTACATTATAGATTACTTGGATTTTGAGTTGGACTTTGTAATTTGTGTGTAAATGCTTAGTCTCGGTTGAGCCAAACTTGGATTATTGTGTATTGAGTTGTTATGTGATTGACAAAGTAGAATGGAGTTCATTTTGCTTATTCAATGAAATTTTATTGTTCACTTCTGTCATCCTAATTGTGCTTGGTTTTAGAGTCAACAATGTATGGAGTTGATTTTGTCACTTTGTGATTTCCGTACACACATGTGCTTAAAGGATTTTATGAAATAGAGTTCATTTCATGAGATTTCTGACCCAGTGAGTTGTTGGGGTTTTTAATTACGAAACTTAGTGCGAAATTCGATACTTTCCCTAATCCTTTGCGAACTATGATGGTATAACTTGTTTTCAAGAGGAAACCACCATATCATATCCATTTCACTTTCAAATTTACTTTACTCTCTCTTCCCTAGAAAATACCAAAAACAAGTTTTCTTTTGTAATTAGTTTAGGTACATAGCATAATTTGATTAAAAAAACCAATTTCATTTGCATCACAAGCATAATCACAAGCTAAGGATTAGTGGTACGCGATAGTAGCTTTTGGAGAGAACGACCATGGGGTTATCACTGTACAATCCTTGGAAATCACAATTAATATTCCTTATCCATTTTCAAGGCCAACTAACGACCTAAGTTTACAATTTGTGGCTTAGTCGGATCAAAGATCCTTCTCCTTTGAACAGCAACGTCTCCTCTTTAGCGCTTTCGCTTCTTTTTCTTCTTGCATTGGGGCAAGGAAGGGTTTGACGCTCAATGTCCTCTCCATCTTTCTCCTCTTCTTCCCCCTCGCTGAATTTTACTTGTTTCCCACTTCTCAAATTTATGGGAAAGAAACATGATCAAATTTATGGAAAACGTAAAATTTAAATTTATGGTCTTAAAGCTAAATACAAATCAAAGTTTCTTTTCGGAATTTTTGAATTTTTGGAAAGTAATGGAAATAGAATTGAAATGCAAAAGATATTTGATGATGGTTTTCCTCTTGGAAATGGTTTATGCTATCATAGTTCACAAAACATGAGGTGCACTAGGTTTCATAATGTAAACCCTAGCAACTCGTTGGGTCAGAAATCGCATGTAATAAACTCCATTCCGTGAAACCTTTTAGAAACATTTATTGTGTGTAAAGAAATTGCCAAGTGAAAAATCCAACTTAACACAATATCGCCTCAAATATCAAGCACAACTAGGAAGATAAAAGAAAGCAACAAAGATCTCATTGAATAGGTAGAAATGGGACTCCACTCTACTAAGTCAAAAACAAAGCAAAATCAATACACAAATAATCTAAGGTTGGCTCAACCGAGACCAAGTATTTAAGTACAAATTACAAGTCCTAACTCAGAAACTATGTGATCTATAACTTAATCACATATTAGAACTACTACTCCCCTTTAGCACTTTGAGCTCAAGCCATCTTCATCTCCAAGAGGAAAGGAGATAGTTAGCTGCTCTTAGCAAGCAGTTCATTGCTCCTGATGGACGAATGAAGGTGCATGATGGTATTGGGGATGAGATGAAGTGAATATAGGGTTTAGAGAGCAATGGGATGAGATAAATAGAAGAGGATGAGAATAGAATGTGTGTCTAAGGTGGCTGCTTCCCTCTGCTCTGTCCTTTGACTTTTACCCTAAATGGAATTATTAACTGCTCTGGGTCAGATCCAAGAAGATGGGTCAGTTATTCTTTCCATTCAGAGCCTGATCTGATATTGATACGTGATATTCACCGTAGCAAACCTCTCCCAAGGGTTCTTGCTCACTTGCTTGATCTTTAGCCATTGCGAATGATGAATTGTGTTGCGGTGAAATGTTCTAGAGGTGCTTCCAAAGGTCCTTTGATAGAGTTCCTAAAGTGAAATAACAAACATTTGAAGTATTACTTGATCATGATTATAATTAGTACAAATGTATCATTTTTTATCGTAAATGCACCCAAAATCAAGCTAATCACAATCAACAACTCTAGTCTCCAAATTAAACTCAAGAAGGATCATGATTAGGCCAAAAATTCATTAAATGCTTTGGAAATTCAAGCAAAAGTACTAAAGAAATAAAGCCCAATCATTAGTGCTCGAGCATTGGGTTCCATGCTCGAGCATTGGTGATGCTTGAAAGTTTTACTCGAGTACTGAGTGAAAATAACATAAGTTCTAAATCACAGTACTCGAGCATTGAGTTTCAATGCTTGAGTATTGGCAATGCTTTGAATTATTGCTATAGCATTTTCAAAAAGCACTGAGATATAACTTTGAAAAAACAATTTGAAGAATGCCAAGCTCAAGAAATCAAGTTTCAAATAACTTTCAATTTTATAATTCCTTTTAACACACAAGACATAGATTTTGTTATCATCAAAATAAGGTATCAACAATTCTGTCCCTAACTGTTGTCAGTTCATTTTCTCTCTTTTCAGTTTGGTGATGGCTTGCTCCATATGCCTTGTGTAATATCCATAATTTCATACTAAATGAAATAAAAGCTAATCTGACGATTAAGATGATGAATTAGAAACGAGAAGTAGATAGCTCAAAAAGAAAGAAAGATTAAGGGCCGAAAGTTCAGGCACGGAGTTCCGT
>JANTPZ010115991.1:0-20444 GCA_025593235.1 Vachellia pachyceras
CCTGTTTAAATGCAACCACAAACTCAATGTCAGCACCCCCACTGGTTTCATTAAACATCCTTGTGCAAGCTTCGATATCTATCATTACAGCGAACTCCCTGATCTAAAACCTGACCAAAAAAGCCATTTCTCAGCATGTTCAGTTCTTGTGCTGCCAAAAAAAGACCTGCCTGACAGCAATGACCTTCAGTCGTTCTTATCTGCAAGTATGACTCTGGACATACAATTATCTGATGCTTGTAACAAGTGTCAACTTGACAGAGAGAATAACTTCTGCTGCATCGAAGGTACACTCCAAAAACAAGCCTTGTGTATATTCTTTCCAAATGATGGGTTCTATATATTTTTCGAGGCTCTAATGTGACCTGATAATTTTTAGGATAAGTGAGATTGTGACAGATGATTTAATATTTTCCTTGACATGGTTGCACAAATTTGTGTCTTCAATTTACTAGGGTGTACTTCTTGCTTCCTAATTTTAAGTGACCTTCTTTGTAATCTAAAGCAAAAGCTGATCTTTCTTGCTAACTTTTTTGTATATTTGATTTTCTTATTCCTTAGTGTGACAATTGGAGATCGTCAATTGTTAAACTTTTCTGCTCTTCAATAATTCATCGGACTCCTTTCCTTACCGGCATCGCCTAAATCCCAATCACATCTTAAAGTTTTTGGTTCTCATTTATGCTGTCCTATGCTCTGGTTGTTTTAATTTTTACTTCTTAATATGTCTTATTTTGATTGCAGCTGCACCTGATAGGTGTAAAATTTTGAAGCTGGCACTGGGACTTGGACTAGGTAATACACGTTATTTTATATAAACTTTGTTAGTTGTTTTCTGATTAGTATATGTTTTTCTCTTGGTTTTAATAACTGCCTTTTTTCTTCCGTTTTGCCGCAAAAGATTGAATTAGAATTATGAGAGTTGTTCAATCATTCCTCTGATTAATGAATGTACGCTCTCAGCTAAACAATTTAAAATAACTCAACCAACAAAGTTCCAAGATGTTCTTCATTGGTTTTTCTTTCCCATTGCTTACTCCCAATTTAAAAACTTCCTTTTTATTAGTCATTATAGTTTTAATCCATTTTAAATCAGATACCAATATCGTTTTCTTGTCAAGTTTTTAAAGTTTCAGAAGATTTTTAAATGTTATTTTTCTTTTTATTTTTATTAGTTAAATAAAACTTCAAATTTATAGCAACTTTTAATTTAATCCTTTAATTTAAAAAATTAATTTCCACTTTTAACAATTTACAAAAAATACTGAATCATAACTTACGTGACATTCATACAATTAAACGGTTAAATTTTAAAATGTTTTGGTGCCAATATTCTTTATCAATCCTTCCTCCTCGTGTAATTCTCAAAATTCCCAAATCTCAAATGAACCCAGCCACCGCCTTCTTCATCCTCGACTCCTCTATTCTAATCAGTACCACTCTCTGTTATGAGAACCCGAAATTCCAAGCCTGTGAGCCGCAAACCTGTGGGGACGGCCAGAACGTCACATATCCCTTCTATATCAAAGGTAAACAAGAGCGCTTCTGCGGATTCCTTATAGGCAGCTATCCCCCTCCTATTGCTAACTGAATTGTAAAGTGGTTACAATGGTAGTTATGCTGACAGCTCAGCACTTACTAACTGACTAACGGCCTATCTTAATGACACTTAACAATACTTCCCCAAGGAATATCCTTATCCCCAAGGATAGAGGGCACTGAGTTCTTTGTAGCCACTGGTACAGCAAAAAATTGAGGGAACGGACGACGAATAACATCCAGATCCTTTGGCAGTAAAGCAATGCCAACTCAGTGAGATGACAGCAAGATTTTCCAATTGATTCTATCCCCATAGTTCCAATGTTGTGGCACCCATTGACTTCAAGATGTGTAAATGCCTCGCAAACTACAGCAATTGCTTCCAAACCCTTATCACTAAGGAAATAACAATCACTTGAAGTTCTTCAACTTCTTACATCCATTCCCAATTGCAAGTAAAACTCTTACCAGTAAATTTCTAAAAACCATAGAGAGCCAATAGCTCCAAAGAAGGACGAGTTCCTACAGCCTTCAAAACATCATCCTTGACATTAACGTACTTGTTTGGAAAAGCTTATTTACTCCTAAAAAGCACGTTCAACACTGTTTTTTCGTAAAATGAGACAATCTCCTCCACATATTTACCTCGACTTGCATAAAAGTACTTCTCTACCGCGTTCCCAAACGAACACAATACATTGCAGCTTTTAAAACTTTCCAATGGGGACACCCATCAGCCACAGTAAGCACCCATTTATTGTTAGATATACTCAGAGTCCAAATACAACGTCTCAAGGGATCTGCAGTATGTTCCTACTACTTCCATTGAGATGTTAGTTAGTTTAGTACAGGCTGCCACACCAAGAGGCTTTAAGGAATTTTTCACGCCCAAGGCTAATTCAACCAAAACCTTGTCGATCAAGCCGTCATAGAACCGCAGATTCCAGTCTTCAAGATGCTTGCCACCCCGCCCAACAGCAGCAAGAGCTTGATCTCCAACATAACAACCCTGTAAATCCAACACTTTCAGGCAACTACACATCTAAGCTAGGGATATTAATCCCTCGCTGGATACGTTAGAACACCATATTAAGCTCAACTTATCCAGCTTCGGAAAGCCTTTACCGAGAGCGGCCAATCCAGCATCTGATGAACATCTTGAATCAAAATCGCTATCCTCGGTTCCACTTTTTCCAGTCAAGCAACAGAGCTTGGGCAATGAAACCGTAGAATTATCTGTTACCCATCTCCTCCCAAGTTGAATGGACAGTGAAAACGACAAGCGTTCATCAATGTAGATGTTCTTTACATCGGAGAAACGGCTTGCCAGAAGGTTGATGAATAAGTCAGGGAACTGGTAGCTCCAACCCGGATAGTTGCTCGGCTGAGGCGCTCGAGGCGAAGCCAGCACTTGCAAACGAGGGAGCAGGCGTCGCAGGAGGACTTGGAATCAAGATAGCGGAAGATCTCAACGATAAGCTCATCCGGAAGACAGGTGTTAATCCGATCGTGGCCTCCCAAGAAACAATCCATGGCGAGCTGTTTTGGAATATCGACTTCTGTCAAGAGATCATCACAAGCTTCGATATATTCATCCACAGAGGTCAACTGATGTAGCTGTTTCAATAGAACCGTTGGGTTAATGTGTTTAGCATCTAAGAACCTAGCTTCCATGTGCGTTAAGCAACTCTCCCAAAAGATGTCGTCGCCACATAGTGTCTTCATAAGGTTCAGGTGCCACTTGAGAGCCTTATTCAAAGTATTGAGATAATCAAGAAGAGATTGAGAAATTGTATGTCTTATTACAAACCTATGTGGGTACAACATTTATCTACCATATTTTAAGGGTGATGAACTAACCCCATTTTGGGGACTCTTGAAGTGGGAGATCCAAGTTATCCTCCCATTCTTTACACATTGGTGGGGATTCTTCGTCCTCTTACTTTTTGGTGATGATTATACAATTACACACTCAAACCAATTTACTATGACCCTTTATATAGATTTTTGGGTCACTATCTAACTAAGTGATTAACACTAATCACCTTAACTAACTCATACTTCCAACACTCCCTCTCAAGTTAACACTCCTTAACTCTAGGTGCTCAACTTGCCAATACAAAGAATTACAAGGAAGTGAAGTGAGTTAAACTATACAATTTTTGATTCACACAACAATACAAACATTTCTTCATAATCTTCTTCTCAATAATGAACAGTTTCCTTTGCCTCTAGAAGTGCATCATTACTGAAAATTTTAAGCTTCAACTCTTACGCCATGTCCACTGTTCCCTCTACTGCTTCTTCTTAAGTATCAAAATGGTCTCTCTAACTTGGATGCCAATAATATCTCACTGTCAAAATGATGAACTATATGTAGTCATTAGAATGTGCAACTCATCTCCTGCAACAATTACAGAGCCCCTGCGTGTTCTGAAAGTAATGCTTCCACACTTCTAACATGCTTTAATAATCTCTTTCTCTCATTCATGATATGCTCATGGGTAAAAGCAAAGATATTTATCTATCATACTGAGAAGATTTGAATATGAGCCAACAAAGGGTGAATCTTGGAGTCCTTTTACACATTAAACTTCTGTCGAAATACCTTTGACTATATGAGAGAAATAGAAGGAATGGGGTGCATGAATTATTCAAGAATCATAAAGAAGCTTATCTGGGCAATCTTTGAAGCTTCTGCAATTTTTCAAACTCCATCTGGAGCTTCTCCTGCTCAAGCGGTAATTTCTTTTTAACTTCCAAGGCATTCTCTGGCACCGACTCTTTGTTTACCATAAGAGTAGAACTACGCTCCGCAACGGCCTTTTCATGGAGCACTCTACATTCTTGGATTCTGAATGTATGCATGGGTTCTTCCAAGAAACAACTTTCTTCAATCCCATCACCTTTCACAGTTCCTTTTTTTTTTTTTAAACTCAAGCTTCTCAGAATCACAAGTCTGTCTCTTTCCTTCGACAGTCAAGACAATACCCATATTGGGCTTTAACAGGGCTCCTTCAACAAAGAATCCATGTTTCAAGAGGAAAGGCAGCATGGTCAAATTTCTAAATCAACCAAACATCATATTGAAGAGGATGAACTTTCTAGTGAATACTTTTATGCCACTGATAGTCATCAAAGCATCTTAGTGTACTTTTCTAACCGCTGTGTATCGAAGGGAACAATCTGTGAACAGTCAAGGTTGCTTTGAATAAAGTTCTATGGCTCTTTTGATAAGCCTCTTGGGAGATTTCTTCGTGATGACCTATTTGATGAGACATCATGTTGTTGGTCTTGTAAGGAGCCTGTGGAGGCCCATGTCCAATGCTATACACACCGGCAAGGAAATCTTACGATCAACATTAGACGCCTTCCCTTTGTCATGTTATTTGGTGAAATAGATGGCAAGATTTGGATGTGGCACCATTGCCTAAAGTGCCCTCATGATGAGAATGGAGTTCCACCAATTTTCGAGAGGTTTTAGGGTTGAAAGACTTGAAATCTTCGGCTTTTCGGGGAGTCATTTCATTGAATTCGTGAAAGGAGGCCCCAGTTTTATCACTTTCTTGAGCCTTTCTTAGTTTATAGCCCAGCTTTCGATGAGTAGAGCTTGATGAGTAACCGTTCGTCTCTATCTAGCAGTAAGGTGTGAGGTATGCAACGCTTGCAACTAGTTCCTGCAAGGAAGATTGAATATGGGCCATGGAGAATTTGAGTTCTGAGATGTCAGCTGAGTTCCGGTCCAGTTTTGCACGATGATTTTCTGCTATTGCCGCATACGCATCTATGCATCTCTCCAAATATTGAGCCGTTCTGTCAATCATGTGTTCGGTGCCATCGTCGGAAATGGCTCTAATACCACTTGGTACAGGCCGAAGGAGTAAGAGAGAAAGAGAAGAAGGGAAAAGAAGGAAGTCTATTTTATTTCTTGCACACTTGTTTACATCGTTCGCATTCATCTTATAAGCAGCTATCCCTCTCCTATTGCTAACTGAATTGTAAAGTGGTTACAATGGTAGTTTTGCTGACAGCTCAGTACTTAATAACTGACTAACGGCCTATCTTAATGACACGTAACAATTTCTCTCTACGGCTCTCCAATCCCAACTTCCCAACCTCTAATTCCACCAATTGTCTCTCTCCCTCCACCAACCTCACTCTCGACTATAGGTTTATTTTCACCACGAACCAGAAAGAGGTGGTGCTCTTCTTCGATTGTGACATGCCGTCGGTGCCGGCGAAGATGAGGGAGAACGTATGGGGGTGCTATGAACGGAACAGGACGAGGTCGTGTGGTGGTGGATGATGAAAGCGAGTGGTGGAACTCAAAATTGGGACCAAACGGTTGAATATTCGTCGAAATTAGTGTTTAAAAATGCGGTTTTAAATTTAGGGTAGGAGAAAGAGATATTTATTAAAAAAATAATTAAAAGAAACGTATGGAAATCAAATCTGTAATAAATGATAGTTAAAATGTTTTTATTGGGCAATATATAAATGATATGAAACTTTATGAGTACATAAATATTTCTCTCTGGAATTGAATATTTCCCATTTAAGAGAAATTAACAAATTATGCGTATTTAGGAATTCGTTGGGACCATGACTTTATGGATTTCGAAGTATGTGAGAGGAGTTGTATCTCGACTTGCGTACAATATGATTGGGAAATGATTCTCAAACACACAATGATATTGGCCAATGATCATAACGAGAAATATTTATGTTTCTTAAAATATTAATTTTTTAGCTAGGAGTAAGTCTTTTAATTTTCAAAAATTTAATTAGGCACTGAATATTTTAAAGTATTTTTTTGATAACATTCAAAAGTAATTCTTTGATTTAATTTGTTAAATAGCTCATATTACTTCCTTTCAATACCCATCTTCCATAGTTTTAGTTCTAATATTTATGGGTAAAATGATCGCTCATTTAATTTTTTTTATCTCTCATTTTACTTTTGGCATCCCAAAATACATACTTAGGGTGTTGAACACACTGAAAAGAATATATGAAAGTGTTGGATGAACTACATATATAGAAACATTTGAAAAAATATTTTAAGGTATTAAATGAACCATATAGTTTTTATCCAGAATTTTAATCAAGTCTCTATAGTTTGCAAGTCTCTATAGTTTGTCCAGAATTTTAATCATATAGTTTTATACTTATTATGCAAGTCTCTATAGTTTGCCCTGAATTTTAATCATGCCCCATGATTATTTCCTTTTTATTTGCCCTCATAGTTTTTATCCATTTTAAATCAGATACCCAAAGTTTTTTTATCAAGCTTTTAAAGTTTCATATGATTTTTAGTTAGGTTAGTTTTCTTTTTCTATTTATGAGTTACATAAAACTATAAGGATATGATTAAAAATTAGGTAAAATAATAAAAATGTATGGTAGGGTCTGATTAAAACGAGTGAGGCTGTAAAGAATCTGATAAAAAAATACAGGGATTTTATTAGAAACACGTAGAAATGATAAGGACTTGTAATTAATTATCTTTTTTAATTATTTTTATTTTTGGGTTTTTTAAACAGCATTTATGTTGAAGAAACATGCATAGGGAGGAAAAATGTTCATTGTACCGGTTGATATAAACTATATTATATAGATACTCTTTAAAAGATAATTCTAAATATTTTTTTTATGATAAGAGAAAGCAGATGATGATTTCAATCAAAGACACTTCTTGTAGTGTTCTTATTGCAAAGTTAATATTGCTACATTTTAAAACTTTCATCATAACTTTAAATCTTAAAAACACTAAATCTTAAAAAAGAACTTAAAGTTAATAAAATCTTAAAAACTTAGGATTAAATCTTAAAAAAAACTTTCATGAAAATATATCAAATATTATTTATCAATTTTTTGCGACATATAAAAATAGAATCGTTTTCAGAATGTCAAATAATTATTTTAATGTTAACTTCACCTTAATTCTTCATGTGATTGCAGGGTGTAAGGGTAAGATTTTTATGGTGGTACTTGGACTAAATAATCATTACATTCATTTCATGCTTATGACTTCCAAATTTAAAGCTTACATAGTCAACATCATCGGTTTAAGTTCTTGCACAACAATAGGATAGCAAATCCGTGCTCATGCTACAAAGTAATGCCCTAAAATTTTGTCTAATCTAACGTCACCTAATCTTATTGATCACAGCTTCAGCAGCTGCAATACTTGGAGCTTTTGCTCTTATAATCTACAGGTTTAGAAGGGCGTTATCTTGGAAAAACAAATCTAAAGCTCATCAGGATTTTGAAGCATTTCTAAAGAGCCATGGATCGCTTGTGGTAAAAAGGTATAGCTACTCTGAGATAAAGAAAATGACCAATTGTTTTAAAGAAAAATTAGGGCAAGGGGGCTATGGAAGTGTGTTCAAAGGCGAGTTACATGACAAACGTCCAGTTGCTGTGAAGGTTTTGAAGGAAGCAAAAGGTCACGGAGAGGAATTCATCAATGAAGTGGCAAGTATAAGCAGGACTTCTCATGTTAACATTGTCACTCTTTTAGGATTTTGTTTTGAAGGCTCAAAGAAGGCACTTGTTTACGAGTTTATGTCTAATAGATCATTAGAGAAGTTCATCTTTGAAAATGAAGCAAACCTCATTGATGGTAATCTCCAATTGAGTTGTGAAATATTGCACCAAATTGCAGTTGGTGTTGCACGGGGACTAGAGTACTTGCACAGAGGGTGTAACACTCGGATATTGCATTTTGACATAAAACCTCACAACATTCTGTTGGACGAGAAATTTTGTCCAAAGATCTCCGATTTCGGACTAGCTAAAATATGCTTGAGAGATCAGAGTGTTGTGTCCATGACGTGTGCTAGAGGAACCATAGGATATATTGCTCCTGAGGTAATTTCAAGAAATTTTGGTGTGGTCTCTCACAAGTCAGATGTTTATAGTTTTGGGATGATGGTATTGGAAATGGTTGGAGGAAGAAAGAATGTGAATGTCAATGTTGATGATACTAGTGAAATATATTTCCCTCATTGGATTTACAAGCGTCTAGAGTTAAACGAAGACCTTGCACTGAGGAGCATTAGAAATGAAGGTGACAAAGAGAGGATAAGACAGATGGTGATAACAAGCTTATGGTGCATACAAACCAACCCTTCAGAGCGTCCATTGATGACTAAAGCGGTGGAGATGCTTGAAGGCAAAGTTGAGAACTTGCAAGTTCCACCAAAGCCTTACTTATCATCTCCTCCAAGATCACCATGCTCTCCCTCTCCTTCAACCCTCTGATTCCATAGTTTTTATGCCATGTGGCATTTTCATCACGGCTTTGTTTATGTTTCTGATAAGATCTTTGCTAATGCACTAAATTTATAAATGATCTATTCCAACACAAGCAATCATAGTAAATACTTATTATTACACTTGTAAACTTGTATAGGTTAAATGATAAGAAAATTAAATATTTTTAATTATAAATTGGTTCTATTTAATTACATGGTAGTGATAAATTGGAGGTTGCTTACAATAATTAATTTGTGAATTTTATTCTCTTGTAAATTTTTCGTTATTTCTGTCTCGAACATATTTTCAGCTACGAGATTCCGTTTTTGGGACGGTCTGAGTTTTGTCTATTGGAACTTGAAAGCCAAAATGCAAGCGAAGGGGCAAAAAGGGAAATACGCGGATTGTATGTCATTATTTTGACCAAAAAAGGAGAAGAAGGAAAAGGAAGTAGTGGGGAGTGGGATTATGCCAACGTGTGGAACGATCCATGCATGTTTAATTATTTTCCTACTGCTGGTCAACTTGCTTTCGGTGACTAGATTTACTATTTACGAGATATCTATGTGACTAGAATAAAAACAAGAATAGAAATAAAGATTAATGTACAAAAGCATCATCAAACTTTTACTAAAATTTGTCTATACTTATTAAATGTGTAAAAATACCTATACACATTTGAAATATAAATAAAAATATTAGAATCGTTAAATTTTACATAACACAGTTACATATGCATATACAAAAATAATATGGGGTCACCATAAAAATTAACGGTCATATGTTATATTTAACGATCATGAGATTTTGCTCCCATTTTAAATGTTTATGAGTATTTTTTACATTTTCGAAAAGTACATTGCATTGAATGCAGTTTTATTAAATGCTCATGAATATTGTTACAAATAGAAATAATTCTCCCTAAATTTTAGATTTTGGGCCAATATTCTCATTTAACTAATCAACTTTGAAACCTTGACAACGAATCCTTCGAAATTTAAAATGTATGTTTGTATGTGATCCTTGAGGCTCTTTAAATGAAACTTCGTTCTTAAACAAACGCAAAGCGATCTAAGAAATTAAAATGTTCAATTTAGTTATTGTATTCACAACCGCTTGTTACCTATTCACAACAAAATTTTGACAGTCAAATTGTATACACACTTCTCCTCATATTTGTGTGTGGGGGTGTGTATATAAACCATAATAACTGAAATAGCCATAATAACATACATAACTGAAATAAAACATATGTTACTATGTCCATATACAATACCATAAAAAGAAGAAAAGAAGAAAGCGTCTACAATATCCAAAAGCATAAGCTCTATGATACTAGGGGTGAGATAACAGTCATACACTAAATTCGTTATGTTTATTAGGTTAAATTCTTCAATCACATTTGATTGTGTGTTCTATTTTTCCATATGAGTTTATAATTAAATGATAGTATTTCAAAAGTACAATACATGATCACATACATGTGATTGAAGAAGTTGATAAAATAAATAGGCTAAAGTATACATTAGTCATTTATATTATTTGCGTCAGGTTTCACTTCCGTTCTTTAAGTTTAACATCATTAGTCTCTCTTAAGAGAAATTGATGACTCATCAAATTTAATTGATGAATGTGTAATAAAATGTTGATAAAGCATACTCACATTTTAATTTTAATTTAATAATATAATAAATTTGATATTTTAAATTGTCTAAAATAAAAAAAAAGCTATAAAAGGAAAACTTAAAAGGCTGGAATGATTAGCATCACTGGATATATTTATTTTTATTTTAAATCTTTTTTATTTTACATAATTTAAAATATCGAATTTATTATATTATTAAATTAAATTTAAAATATGATTATACTTTATCAACGTTTTATTGAACAATCATAAATTAAATTTGATGAATCGGGAATTTTCGTTAAGAGAGACTAACGGCGTTAAGTCTGAAGGACTGAAAGTGCACTTTTTAAATTTAAAGGACTAAAGTGAAACCTGAGATAAACATAAAGAACTAAAAGTATACTTTAGCTAAATAAATATAAAAAACTTGACCTTAATCAAAATAAGGACTTTGCCCTAAATCATCAAGAGTACTAAATGGGACGAGCCATATCAGGGCTCTCTGTTGTAGATGACATGAATCAATATTTAGAAAACAACCGCACATTACACGGTCCAGTCTTCGATATTTCTCCACATATAGTATATTAATTGGCGAATCGAAAATGACAAGTTTTTAAAGCACCACCATCCTTCCTTGGTTAGTCGCAGTGTTAGTAGTTGAGCGAGGTATGATTTGTATGTGATGATTCTATTAGGCGAATAGTAATGCAAATGGCTGAGGTAATGTGTGTGTGTTTTCGTTCTCACAAGGGAACAAGTTAAATATGCTGTAGTTTTTTCTGGCACATGTATGAGCGCGCACCTTCCTACGCGCTCTCTTTTTGACCCATTCCAAACCTATCACATTGATCACTGTGTGAACCCTCTAACCACTCGAACCTGGAAAGCTCATCTTGTCTTCTTTGCTTGAATGGTCAACATAACTTTCAACAAAGCCCTTTTGCCTACCCTACCTCTTATTTTCTTCAGGTCTCTTCACAAAGTCTTGCATGGTAATTTACCAAGTCAACCTGTACCATCTAACAGTTCAAGTCGGAACTGCGGATTATATACTGGGAAGAAGGTGGAAGCAGAATCAGAACTCAATTATTAAATAAGGCTCAAACAGTAGGGAATTATGGCTCTGGTTTTTGAGTTTCGTTTCCTCTTGATTTCTCACCTTTTACTCCTTCCAGTTAGGCATGGACATGCGAGGAATGTTGAGTGTCCTGGATCTTTTAATTGTGGAGAACTTGGGAGCCTCCAGTTCCCTTTCACCAAGCCAGAATTGCCAGACTGTGGCTTAATAGTGGTTCATGGCTGTGATGACTCAAATTCACAGGCAAATAAAACGATTGAACTGGAGAAGAATGGAAGATCATCCTTGGAGCTTAATGGTGTCTATCAGAAGCAAAATATGATTACAGTTTTTGACCGAGATCTGCACAATTGTTTGCAATCCAGTGGTTCTTGTGATGCCTTCAATGACAATATCTCAATTCCTGCGAGCTCTCCTTTGATTTCTTTTTATATTAGATACAACATGACCCTGTTTAAATGCAACCACAAACTCAATGTCAGCACCCCCACTGGTTTCATTAAACATCCTTGTGCAAGCTTCGATATCTATCATTACAGCGAACTCCATGATCTAAAACCTGACCAAAAAAGCCATTTCTCAGCATGTTCAGTTCTTTTGCTGCCACAAAAAGACCTGCCTGACAGCAACGACGTTCAATCGTTCTTATCTGCTCAAATGACTCTGGACACTCAAATATCTGATGCTTGTAACAAGTGTCATAATAGCAGGGGCCAGTGTCAACTTGACAGAAAGAATAACTTCCGCTGCATCGAAGGTACACTCCAAGAACAAGCGTTGTGTATATTCTTTTCAAATGATGGGTTCTATATATTTTTCGAGGCTCTAATGTGACCTGATAATTATGAGGATAAGTGATATCGTGACAGATGATTTAATATTGTCCTTGACATGGTTGCACCAATATGTCTCTTCAACTTACTAGGGTGTACTTCTTGCTTCTGATTTTGAAGTGATTTCCTTTGCAATCTAAGGCAAAAGCTGATCTTTCTTGCTAACTTCATTATATATTTGATTATATATTCTTATTCCTTAGGTGTGACAGTTAGAGATCCACCAGTTTTGACATTAAACTTTTCCGCTCTCCACTAATTCTTTGGACTCCATCCCTTACCGGCCTCGCCTAACTCCCAATCACTTCTTAAATTTTTTGGTTCTCAAGTATATTGTCCTATACTCTGTGGTTGTTTTAATTTTTACTTCTTAATGTGTCTTAGTTTGATTGCAGCTGCACCTGATAAGAATAAAATTTGGAAGCTGGTGGCACTGGGGCTTGGGCCAAGTAATACACAATGTTGTCTTGTTTTATATAAACTTTGGTAGTTGTTTTCTGATTAGTATATGTTGTTCTCTTAATAACTGCCTTTTTTCTTCTGTTTATCCCCAAAAGATATTATTGATTAGAATTATGAGAGTTCTTCAATCATTCCTCTGATTAATGACATGTACGCTCTCACCTAAACAATTTAAAATAACTCAACCAACGAAGTTCCAAGATGTTCTTCATTGGTTTTTCTTTCCTATTGCTTACTCCCAATTTAAAAATTATCACACTAAAAGTGGAAACTCCACTCTTGCAGGTTTTTCTTTAGTACTGGATGAATTAAAACTACTTTATTTCACAAATTTAAAAAAAATATTTTAAGGTGCCGTATGAATCTTAACATATAATTATTATGCAAGTCTCTATAGTGTAACCCAATTTTTAATTACGCCCCATGATCTGTTTTTCTTTTTATTAACCCTTATAGTTTTTATCCATTTTAAATCAAATACATAAGTTATTTTTTAATCAAGTTTTTAGAGTTTCAAATGATTTGTAGACATGTTATTTTTCTTTTTCTTTTTATTAGTTACATAATTTATATCAAGTTTTAATTTAATTTTTTAATTTTAAAAATTAATTTCTATTGTTAACAACACTACTTTTATTTAATAAAAATGTTGACAAATTAGATTTAAGTTACATTCATACAATTAAACCTATAAAATAAGATTAAATTTTAAATCTTCCTTGTCAATCCTTCCTCCTCGCCCTTCTTCTCAGGATTCCCAAATCCAAGCCAGCCACTACCTTCTTCATCCTCGTATCCTCTGTTGTAATCAGTACCACCCTCTGTTTTGTGAACCCGAAATTCAAAGCCTGTGAGCCACACATCTGTGGGAACGGCCAGAACGTAACCTATCCCTTCTATATATCCAAGGTAAACAAGAGCGCTTCTGCGGATTCCGTAATTTCGGCCTTCTCTATGCTTCCAATGGCTTCCCAATGCTCAATCTCTCCGACACTTTCTACATGGTCGATGAAATTTTCTACAACAATCTCTCTCTTCGACTCTCCAACCCCAACTTCCCAATCTCCAATTCCACCAATTGTCTCTCTCCCTCCACCAACCTCACTCTCGACTACAGGTTTACTTTCGCCCTGAACCATATGGAGGTGGTGCTCTTCTTCGATTGTGATACGCCATCGCTGCCGGAGGAGAAGATGAGGGAGGACGTATGGGGGTGCCATGAAGGAAACAGGACGAGATCGGTGTTGGGTGTGGTGGCGGATGGTGAAGAGAAGAAGCTGAAGCATGCGAAGGATAATTGCAGGCGTGGTGGTGGTGGGGGGACGATGACGACGGTGGTGGAGAATGTGGGAAGAGGATAAAAGAGGCTTTGGGAAGAGGCATCCTGTTGAAGCCGGTGAATAGGACAGCGAGCGAGTGCGCCAAATGCAAGAGCAGTTGAGGCAGGTGTGGCTTCCTCGACACAGATGCGTATAGCTTCCGGTGCTTCTGCCGGAACCTCGACCGCGACCACTCTCTCTTCACCGCCATATCTTTTAGCTAAAAGCTCGGTAGCTTTCTATTCCCGGAGATTCGGACATTCATTCGACTTACGGTCCTAAAATAATTTGGAAATTCATAAAAATCATCAATCAAGTTGTAACTTCTTTTTATTTCAAAGGATTTCTCAAACACATGCTTGCTGGATGAAGAAAAGCCTTTAACCTTATAAGAGAAGTACCGTTGTTTTTTCGATCATCAGTCCTGTCCTTCTGCTGGGAAGATTATTAATTAAAAAAGGGTTCTTTTTCGATTAAACTCGAAAGATAGCAAGTGGTGGAACTCAAAATTGGCAGACCAAGTGGTTGGATGGTGGTCGAAATTAAGGGTTTATTTGGAAATCTGTGAAATCTAGATTTGATTTTAAAATCTAGATTTTGTCTAAGTATAAAAAATTTTTTGAAAAGTTATTTTGGTTACAAAACTTCAGTTTGAAATCTAGATTTTCTCTTTATACCTTTTCCTCTTTTTTTTACCTTTTTCCTCTTTCCTCTTTCTTACTTTTTTTCCTTCTTTCTCTTTTCTCTTTCCTAATTTTTTCTTTCTTTCTTTTTCCTCTTTCCTACTTTTTCTTTTCTCTCTTTCCTCTTTCCTATCAACTTTTTTGCTTCGGAATCCATAAAAGATAATAACTTCTCAAACATAAATCACTTCTCAAAACCTAGGTTTTGCCTCGGAATTTGTAAAAGCTATTTTTCAAAATCTATTCTATAAAACCTAGGTTTTGCCTCAGAATGTGTAAAAACTATTCTGAAAAGGGTTTCCAAACAAGTCTTAAATCTTGTTTGGATCTCATTTTCATAATAGCTTTTATAGATTTTAAGGTAAAACCTAGGTTTTGAAGAATAGATTTTTGAAAATAGCTTTTACAGATTTCGAGGCAAAACCTAAGTTTTGAAAAGTGATTTATGTTTGGAAAATTATTAGTTTTTACGGATTTTGAAGCAAAAAGTAGGTAGGAAAGAGAAAAGAGAAAGAATGAAAGGTATAAAATAGGAAAGAAAAGAGAGAGAAAATAGGAAAGATGAAAGAGAAAGAAAGAAAAAGTAGGAAAGAGAAAATAAAAAAATGAAAAAAAAGTAGGAAATAGGAAAGAGGAAAAAGTAGGAAAAATAGTAAAAAGTATGAAAGAGAAAACCTAGGTTTCAAACCGAGATTTTGTAACCAAAATAGCTTTTCAAAAAAAAATTGTACTTGGACAAAACTTAGGTTTTGGGTCAAAACTTAGGTTTTAAAACCAAACATAGGTTTCAGAAAGTGATGACAAACAAGCTCTTAGTGATACAGAAAAATGTGGTTTTAGATTGAGGGTTGGAGAGAGATATTTAGTAAAAAAAGAGAAATAATTAAAAAAATTTATAGAATACGAGATCAATAGATTATAGTTGAAATGTTTTTATTGGACAATATACGGATGATATGGCATTAAGTAAATATTTTTTTTTGGAGATTGAATCTATCCTATTTAAGATAAAATAACAATGATTATAGGTTAGGGTGGAGATAAATGGAGAGTATTGTAAATGGAGATCCAAGGTCAATGTTACGACCATTATGATGTTGGCCAATGATCACAAAGAGAAATGGTTGTTCTCTTGGGAATAATCAATGGGTCAACGTTGATCTCGACACGATGACTGCTTTTTTGGTTGCGTCTAGTCTGGTGCCTAAAGTCAGTAAAGTATAAAAGTATTTTGTTATTCATTGTGTGCTCTAGAGTATTTTTCAAGATGTGTTTAATACCTTCAAATATTTTGTTGTGCAATTTTTTCTTAAAATATTAATTTTTCAGGAGTAAGTCTTTTAACTTTCAAAAAAGTCACCTTCAACACTTTTAAAATATTTTCTGGCAACATTCATCGTGATAAAGTAATTCTTTGCTGTAATTTTGCCTTAAATTATTTTCTGATTTAATTTGTTAAATAGCTCATCTTACATCCTTTCAATAGTACCCCATCTTCCAGATTTTTAGTTATATTTACGGGCAAAATGATCACTCATATAATTTTTTTTATCACTCATTTTATTTTTGACATCTCAAAATATATAATAAAGGTGTTAAACACACCAAAAAATATTTTAAAATGCTGGATGAACTAAAAAATATTTTATGGTAATGAAACTTTTCAAAAAATATTTTAAGGTATTAAATGAACCCTACAAATACTTATTATGCAAGTCTCTATAGTTTAGCCTGAATTTTAATCGTGCCTCATGATTTTTTTTTCCTTTTTATAAGCCCTTGTAGTTTTTATCTATTTTAAATCAGATACCTAAAGTTGTTCTTTTTATCAAGTTTTTAAAGTTTCATATGATTTTTAGTTAGGTTAGTTTTCTTTTTCTTTTTATTAGTTTCATAAAACTATAAGGATATGATTAAAAACGAGGTGAAACTACAAAACTGTAGGGTCTGATTAAAACGAGTGAGGCTGTAAAGAATCAGATAAAAAATACAGTGATTTTAATAGAAATACGTAGAAATGATAAGGACTTGTAGATTAATTATCTTTTTTAATTATTTTTATTTTTAGTTTTTTAAACATTATTTATGTTGAACAAACATGCATAGAGAGGAAAAATGTTCATTGTGCCAATCGATATAAACTATATATATAGATAATTTTTAAAAGATAATTCTAAAAGATTTTTTTTATTATGAGAGAAAGCACATGATGATTTTAATTAAAGACACTTCTTGTAGTGTTCTTATTGCCTGGTTTTTAAAAGAAATACAAGGGGAGATGTAATGTGACTAAAGTCATTTTCAGCATGATTTTCATAGAATAGTGTGATTATTTTTGCTAAGGACAAGTATCCTCCCCTTAAAAGGTAATTTTATTTGAGATACTGTTAAACATTGAATATGGGTGTATCTTCCAAGGTAGACTTGAACCACGGTTCACCACCTTGTCTGGCAAAATATGATTACGGTTTTTGACCAAGATCTGTACAATTGTTTGCAATCCATTGGTTCTTGTAAAGCCTTGAACGACAGTTTCTCAATTCCTGCGAGCTTTCCTCTGATTATTTCTTTTGCTATTAGATATAACATAACCCTGTTTAAATGCGGCCACAAACTCAATGTCCTCACCCCATTTGGTTTTATTAAGCATCATTGTGCGAACTTCGATATCTATCATCACAGCCTATTCCCTGGTCTTCAACCTCATCCAAAAAGCCATTTCTTAGCGTGTTCAACTCTTGTGCTTTTTTCTCCCAAAAAAAAAAACTCTTGTGCTTCCGAAAAAAAGACCTGCCTTATAGCACAGACTTTCAATCGTTCTTGTCTGCTACAAGGACTCTGGACATATAATTATCTGATGCTTGTGATAAGTGTCAAAACAGCAGAGGGCAGTGTCAACTTGACAGAAACTATAACTTATTCTACTGCGATGTTGAAGGTATATTCTTTACAAGTGATAATTTTTTTAAAATGTTGTTTTGTTGAAACAAATATGTAACTTGATAATTTATGTCTTCAGTTCACTGACATTCACTTTTTGCTTCGGAGTTCAAGTGATTTTTCTTGTTTTCTACTGCAAAACTTCACCTAGCTTGCAATGTTTCGTGTGTCTGCAGTTGAGATAGGTTTAAGAAAATAATCAAATATTATTTATCGATTTTTTGCTACATATAAAAATAAAATCTTTTTCCGAAGGTTAAATAATTATTTTAATGTTAACTTCACCTTAATTCTTCATTTGATTGCATGGCGTAAGGGTAAGATTTTTAATGTGGTACTTGGACTAAATAATCATTTAATTCATTTCAAGCTTATGACTTTCAAATTTAAAACTTAGATAGTCACATCATCGATTTAAATCTCTCATTCCCAAAAAAAAAAATCAATTTGCCACTTATAATAATTCACAACAGCAATTCTCTTTTACTTTTTGGTTAATTCATATAAAAACAGGTAACCCATCAAATCGGTTTACCACTTTCAGATAAATATAGTTGAAAAAGTTCTTGCAAAACAATAGGATAGCAAATCCGTATTCATGCTACTCAGTAATGCCCTAAAATTTTGCCTAGTCTCACGTCCCCTAATCTTATTGATTGTATTTTCAGCAGCTGCAATACTAGGAGTTTTTGCTCTTATAATCTACAGGTTTAGAAGGACGTTATTTTGGAAAAACAAATCTAAAGCCAAGGATCAGGATATTGAAGCATTTAAGAGAAAATTTATAAAGAGAAAATTTAAGCATCAGGATCGCTTGGAGTATCCAATAAAGAGCCAAGGATCAGGATATCCTGATGCTTCAGAGAAAAAGGTATAGCTACTCGGAGATATTGAAGCATCAGGATAAAGAAAATGATCAGGATATCCTGAAGCTGTCACAAGGGCAAGGGGGCTATGGAAGTGTGTTCAAAGGGGAGTTGCATGACAAATGTCCAGTTGCTGTGAAGGTTTTGAAGGAAACAAAAGGTCACGGAGAGGAATTCATCAATGAAGTAGCAAGTATAAGCAGGACTTCACATGTTAACATTGTCACTCTTTTAGGATTTTGTTTTGAAGGCTCGAAGAAGGCACTTGTTTACGAGTTTATGTCTAATGGATCGATAGAGAAGTTCATCTTTGAAAATGAAGCAAACCTCATTGATGGTAATCTCCAATTGAGTTGTGAAATATTGTACCAAATTGCAGTTGGTGTTGCACGGGGACTAGAGTACTTGCATAGAGGGTGTAATGCTCGGATATTACATTTTGACATAAAACCTCACAACATTCTGTTGGACAAGAACTTCTGTCCAAAGATCTCAGATTTCGGACTAGCTAAAATATGCCTGAGAGATGAGAGTGTTGTGTCCATGACATGTGCTAGAGGAACCATAGGATATATCTTGAAGTTGTTTAAGCATCAGGATATTGAAGCATTTATAAAGAGCCAAGGATCGCTTGTGACAAAAAGGTATAGCTACTCGGAGATAAAGAAAATGACCAATTCTTTTAAAGAAAAATTAGGGCAAGGGGGCTATGGAAGTGACCTTTTTGGAAAAAAGAGTCATAAGGCTTTGAAATTACTAAGAATATAAGCCAGGGACATAAACGTCATTAAGTAAAAAGACCAAAGGCAATATGGTCATTAGATAAAAAGGGCCAAACCAGTAATTTGAAGTCAAGTCAGAGCCCACAGATAGAAAGAGCAGCAAAAGTTGATGCTGTTGGGCCGAAAGTTCAGGCACGGAGTTCCGTGTGAATTCCAAAATTAAGTATATTTGCCCTAGAAGCAAAATGAGGATGGGAAACCTTATAGGAAGGGACCCATATGTCGTTTAATAAAAGACCAAGGGCATAAAGGTATTTCAGTATCAAAAGTAAGGGCAAAATAGTAATTTTGGAAAAAGTAGAGCAAGTAAGGGCAAAATGGTAATTATGAAAAAGTTGAAGGGCATTTTGGTCATTTGATAAAGGAAATCGAAATTTTCTCTTAAATAGTATTGGATACCCTGAAGCATCAGGATATCCTGATCCTTGGCTTTAGATTTTCTCTGAAGCATAGGATATTGAAGCATTTATAAAGAGCCAAGGATCGCTTGTGACAAAAAGGTATAGCTACTCGGAGATAAAGAAAATGACCAATTCTTTTAAAGAAAAATTAGGGCAAGGGGGCTATGGAAGTGTGTTCAAAGGGGAGTTGCATGACAAATGTCCAGTTGCTGTGAAGGTTTTGAAGGAAACAAAAGGTCACGGAGAGGAATTCATCAATGAAGTAGCAAGTATAAGCAGGACTTCACATGTTAACATTGTCACTCTTTTAGGATTTTGTTTTGAAGGCTCGAAGAAGGCACTTGTTTACGAGTTTATGTCTAATGGATCGATAGAGAAGTTCATCTTTGAAAATGAAGCAAACCTCATTGATGGTAATCTCCAATTGAGTTGTGAAATATTGTACCAAATTGCAGTTGGTGTTGCACGGGGACTAGAGTACTTGCATAGAGGGTGTAATGCTCGGATATTACATTTTGACATAAAACCTCACAACATTCTGTTGGACAAGAACTTCTGTCCAAAGATCTCAGATTTCGGACTAGCTAAAATATGCCTGAGAGATGAGAGTGTTGTGTCCATGACATGTGCTAGAGGAACCATAGGATATAT
>JANTPZ010115992.1:0-10367 GCA_025593235.1 Vachellia pachyceras
ATGCATATGGCCATAGCACAAAAGTCACATTTCATACACAAATCATACACTTTGCTCATCATAAAAGTTCATGTAACATTCACAAATCATTTTCTTAAGCATAAAAGGAGATTAGTAGTTTTGCTACCTCAAGATCCTAGCTTTCCTTTAATCCAACTTCCAAAGTGTTCTTGGTTCTTTTTCAAGATGCTCTTGGGAACTCTTAAACCCCTAAAAATCATGGCATAACATCCACATAAACATGCAATCATCAAAATGCAACAAAACTTGCAAAACACATAAAAACCCCCTTTTTGGTTTTCTAAGTGTCCTACAAGTTCAAGACTTGATTTTTATGGCCCTTTAAGCTTCTAAATGCGGATATTACACAAGGGATTCCAAAATATTTCAAAAAGCATCTCATGTCAAGTGAGCAGTATGTAACGACAAATTCATATGCAAAAAATGATAATACGTCCATGCTAAACATTTGTTATTAAAAAATTTTAGTGATTACGTTTCTTTCTTTAAAACCTAATAAAACCTCAGAGTGATATCCTTGTTTTAGAGCTAATAAAGTAGTAAATTAAAAGATAGATTGCCATCGCTCGTGTCTTTTAGTTGCAGGCACAATAACGCAAGCTAAGTGTCGGCCGAAACATGCATGACTCGTTTATCAAGAAATGCGATGTGCCCACCATGCATGCATGTAAGAAAACAACTTCTCATTTTTAGACAGCACAACATGTTTCGTTTTTGTATAAGACATTGCGAAAGGCCATAAATGAAACAAAAACAAAAAAACCATCATATGATGTCTGGTTAAGCTCATCTATAAATACAAACTTCAAAGGACGACATCATAGACATGAAACTAGCTTAATATTTTCAATCAAACCTTATATGAAAACTAGTGGCGGACTCAGGACTTTGACCTAAAGGATGGAAACTATTTTTTTAATAATGGGTTTAAGATATGTGAGACTTATTCTTAATACATTTTAAGAAGAATTTGAGCAAAAATTTAGCGGATTCAAAATTAGTAAATGAGTGAGTGCAAAATAAATCACATAGCACTAATATATACCTAATTTTTTTGAAGTCTGGGGATGCGGCTGAACCCCTAACTTACACGTACGTTTCCTATGATGAAAACCATGAAGAGCACTTATACTACGTGCCTGCGTTTCATCTTCATGCATGCACACATCATCTTCTACCTCTTCCTTTTTGCCTTCACTATAACTACTACATTGGCGTTTACACGTGAAGTGGATGGTAATATAAGATTTTAAACTTGCCAAAACTGGAAACGAAATTTACCCGCTCACCGTTGTCCAAGCTCACTCTGATAGCTCTAATTAATGGCTTCCCTGCAAACACTTTCAACCCTAGCTCGAATTGGTATTATCTCAAAAGGACATCTTTTGAGCATAGAATTTAATTAAGCCTAATAATGAAGCCACCGGCCAGTACTTGTGTGCCTGTTCCCCTTAGTGTGGAAGCTAGAAGAAGAATCACAGATTGTTAAGGTAACAGTGGCGAAGGAATTAGACGAGGTTGACGATGGTCCGTTTATGATCCATAAATTAACATGGAGATTATATATTACAAGCTAGCTTGTTTAACTTCCTGGGATTTTGATGGAGATCGTTGTAAAGATCTCGGGATTTTAATATTTAAACGTGTAAAATCTACACGTAATAAACTTTTAGGATAGGTATCTGTGGGAAATATTTAAACATATTTTCATTTAAGAAAAACATTTGATTTTTTAAAAAATAATTTGCCCGGTAATGTTCACCAAAAAATTACACAATTAAACAATTTTTTATGATTTTTAATGGGAGACTTGTTGAGAAGTTTTTAATTGTAAAATGTCACTTAAAATTTGTTTAAAGATGAGTCAGGTGCTATTTATGTGCAAAAGGAGAGATACTTACGTGTACGTAAAATTACATAGCATTTAGTTGAAGAAAAATTAGTCTCTTAAGGATTAGGTTCTTAAATATTCTTGTGCAATAAATGTTGTATTGAGAACTTTTTTAAAGGTAGGAAACATAATTTTGCGAAAAATGTGTTATTTATTCTAAATAAAAGAAAATTGAAGAATTCTCATGTTTTGCCACACTTAATCAAAAAACCAACGTCCTTCATGTTGACAACAGGGAGGGTGTAGATCAAATTCAAACTGTTCAGTGAAGAGACGTATCATTCTGAAAAAGATATGGAAAACTAAGTAAACCTCTAGCATTGCCTAACAGTCCAAGTAAAGACAATCGTTTTAAAAAAAGAACTTTGATCCTTTCTGCCCAACAATGTGCAACCGTTGATATTGAGGAGTATATTCTCTTGAGGATATCATCTCTACCCTTAAATTAAATAATGGATTATTGAGGTTTAATGTTTTATAAAATCCTTAATATAATATTTTATAAATTAAAATTTTGTTATTTGTATGTATTGCAATTATGAATTTTGCATATCATATTTTAACATTTTAAATCTATTTATTTCTGTTATCATAATAATTTTATATAATATTTAGGAAAAATGACTATAAAGTACTTTTTGAATTCTCTAAACCCCATGTGGTGCCATGAATTTGGTAAAAGACGGATTGCTATCCGTCGGCAATCTAGGTTTTTCATATTTGTGCCAAATGATAGAAATATTCATTAAGTAATAAGGGATTAGAAGCAACATGAGACATAAATATGGTAACTCAATGAAGCAATATGGTGCTCAGAGAAGATAACAAAGCTTCCTGCGCACTTCATTAAAGCTAGAAAGCTGAAAGATGAGGTAAGTTAAAATAATTTTTCACACAAAAACTCTTCTCATACCCGTCTAACCATCACCGTGTTGTTATCATATGTCCTGCGAATACAACGAAGAGTTATAATTCTTTAGAACACAGGGTGCATTACGTTGGGAACACAATAAGAGCAGACATTAATCCAAAGCTGTGTTATACATAACGCCAATATTGAAAGGTATGGAATTATAGTTATCCCTTTAACACATTTAGCCGAATTGGTAATAATTAACTTGTTTTGCAAACTTCATTTTCATTTATATGTGTTGTTGTAATCATCATTGGAGTCTTTGTGTTGTTTGCCCTCTCGTGAATACTGTGTATTGGTTTGATCCGTTGGCTGGCAGAAAGGCAGGGGACGATCCAAAATGTTTTTAATACGTAAGTTTTTACATTTGTAAATTATTGCTTTTAAAGATGTTTTCATATGTAATTATTGTCAATTCAATCGCAGCGCACTCAAGATATACCGATTTATGGGCGGTAAATGTGAAAGTAGAAATAGAACCACACAGTGGTCTTATCCAAAAGTAAGTACTTTGACTTTAAGTTCTTTCATTGAAAGTCATTTTATCCCTTTATACGTTTTAACAATATGTTTTTTATATTTAGTGCCCTCAACAATCAGGCAATACTGAGTGCGGATATTATGTCATCAGTTACATGTATAGTATCATTTATAGTGGATTGACTAGAGATTTAGAAGAAGTAATGCGTAATCTATCAAATATTGATGAGTTAATTTCTTAATTGAATTATGTATGATTTTAATCATTTAATTTGATGAATTTGAATTAGTCTAATTATTTTAAATTTGTAGATTTTTTATAATGACGATGCTTACTTGGCTGCTAACATTGATTTGATCAAAGATTTGTTGGCTGGACGTCTTCTTGACTTGTAAATAATGCTTATTTCTTCAAGGTGAATATATAGTTCTAACTCTTGATGTTGACTTTTATAAGGTTAATTAGATTGATAAATTGTGTTTCTCTACCACAAATGTACAATGATCTTTGCTCAGTAAATGAGACAATGACTTTTTTGTTTCGCTGCCACAAGGATTTTGGCTTAGGTAGATATATACGTCTAACTCTTGATGAATTTTGTGTTTCTCCGCCACAATGACTTTTGTTTTTAACTCTGATATGTGTTTATTATGTCTGGACTTGATCTGGTGTACAAAATAAAATTACCTACTACAAACTGAATCAGATGTAGTAAAGGGGTTAAGTAAAATTGAACAGAACATTTTTTGAAAAAAAATATTCATATATACCTACAGCGCCCTATCTTGAAATATAGGGCACTGTAGGATACCTATAGCGCCTTTTTATGATATAGGGCACCGTAGCCCTAACTTTCTACTCCCATCACATACACACCCTCTGAGAAAGGGCATCAATTGGGTTAAAAATAGGGGGTAAAAAATACCTTTTGTAGTAGTGTCAATGCTTTATTTTTTAACTCTAAAAAGCTCTTTAAAAAAATGGTTTACTTCATCCCATTTATTCCAAAGTTCATGTTTACTAATCAATGTACATCATGTTACAAACCTAACTTTCTCTCCCCTCCATTATCTCCCATTTTATCTCACTTCTAAATTGGCATTTGTGGAGAGGAGCCAAAATTTTGGACGTTATTACCCTGTAACCTTTGCATCATTCAATTAATGTCCTTAATAAAAAATATTATTATAAATAATATATTATATTTAATAAAAATATATTATTATACAATTAGTTAGAAATAAAATTATATTATTATGAAGTTAATTAGAAATAAAAGTTATATTATTATAATAAAAAATTAATATAAATATGTATTACTATAAACACATTAAATTAATTTAAAATAAACACTTTCATAGATAAGAATAAATTCATATAATTTAATTAGAAATAAAAACATATTATTTTAAAATTAATTATAAGAATAAACTAATAAAAATAAAAATATTATTATTAAAAATTATATTTAAATAAAAATATATTATATAAAATTAGTCAGGAGTAAAAATTTATATTTCTATAATTAAAATATATTATTATAAAATAATTTTAAAATTAAATTATTATAAAAAATATTAATATTATTAAAAATTACATTATTATAAAAGCAATTTAAAATAAAAATATTTTTTTATAAAAAAATATTATCTCATATAATATTAGACTTATTTTAAATAAAAATATTATTGCATTAATTAGAATCAATATTTTTGGCCAAAAAAAAAGATTAGAATCAATATGTAAATTTATGTAACACATAATTAAAAAATATAAATTAATATTTAAGGTTAAAATAATAAATTATTACAAGTCTTTCCCTACCTTTCCCTCCTCAACCAAACTAAAAATTTTGATCAAAATCAAACAATCTTATCTTCTTTCCACACTTTCCTTAACCTTCCCCCTATCCCCTCCCCCACCATTCCCTTCCTTCAAACCAAATACACCGTTAGACACCACAAACTTGTTGGTTTAACAAAATGGTAAAAGAATATCATATCATCCATGCCTGGTAAAAGTTACGGTTCATCTTTAAAGTGGTTACTAGCTGACTTAATTAAGTTTGCCCACTGATTAGTTGCATGGATCGCACTCAATATTTAACTCAAAAGAAAATTAGAAATGGTTTAAAAATTTAGTCATAATTAACCAATGAAACACATCTTTTAAATCATCATATTGCTTCCGCCAAATATCAGCAGCACAAATTAAAGTATACCATAGTTTACTACCAATAACAAGACATTCCAATCATATTACAACTTCTTCTTCTTCTTTTTGTATATACGTGGGTGTTGGTAGAAATGGTTGAGTTACATGCATGGTGCAAAGTGGAGGACATGCACATATGCAACGTACAAAGGACACATCGTCCAGACTTGAACCCAAACATGGATATGAACAAAAGGCAACTGTCCTTGTACGTGTAACAAAATGCTCTTCAATTTGACAGCGCACGTAGTTTCGTGGGCACAAGGTAACACTTATATATATATATATATATATATAAATCAATTGATTAATTTTGAGTTATTAAAGAAGTTAAACAAATAGTTTTAAAATATCTGTATTTATCATTTTTAATTTCTCTAAACTAATTTGTGTGATTTATAAACTAATATATAATCGAAAAATATTTTATAGAAATCATGTGATATATAATGAATAATTAAAAAAATTTATTTCCTTGACTGATTAGTCAATCGAGTCTTAATATACATAGTTATGATTGAAAGAAACAAAAGACCATTACATGGTGCAACATTAAATGCATCTATAAATACAGTAAGCCTTCAAGCTGCAAGCAAACTGCATCCAGACGACATAGCTAGCTAGCTCTTTTCTTAGAACAAAAATGGAAAGTGTGTTGCGTTTGCATGCCCTCATCAGCTTCAGCCTTTTCCTCTGTGCCTTAACCACAACTAGTCTTGCCCATGATCAACTTCTTGACGTAGAAGGCGAGCCTTTAAATAACGGAGGCTTATACTATATATTGCCTGCCTATAGAGGAAAAGGTGGTGGCCTTGAGCTTGCCAGCACTGGGAGAGATTCTTGCCCTCGCACAGTCGTCCAAGCCCGCTCCGAGACATCGGAAGGCTGGCCTGTACGATTGGCGTCGCCGGTTCTAATGCTTATCCTCACACCAGGTCTTCCTCTTACCATTGAATTTCACCACCAGAATCCACCGTCTTGCCACCATGGCTCTAGGTTGCAGTGGACGGTGGAGAGAGAATCGAAATTGGTGAAGATCGCGTCCAGGGAAGAAGAGCAGATGTTTGGCCCGTTTCATATACAGCCACATGGAGATTACTACAAGCTTGTTTACTGTGAGCGTCAGTCGCCAGATAATCGTAACTGCAGAGATCTAGGAATCTCCATTGATGACCACAAAAACAGGCGCTTGGTTGTTAAAGATGGTGAGCCACTCTTAGTTCACTTCAAGAAGGCTGATCGTAGTGAAAGTGAACATCTGGATGAATGAACACCGTGTGTCATGATCATTATCCTTCCTCTAGGTTCTCTTATGCAGTCATGTAATGATGATAAGAGTATCTTCTTATCACCTTTCTCACTAGCCCGTAGCTACATAATAAGACTGCAGTCCACTTGTTAAATCGATCATGTAATAACATATATATATATAAATAATTTCTTTCGCTAATGACCTACTCAAATTTATTTAATTATACGATGACTTTTTTTACAGTCAAATTAAAATACAAATATGTAAACATCAGGTTCAAATTTGATGCCACATTCTGGATACTAGATTTCTTATTTACTTGGATCAGTGACAGGTCTTAGTTTGGGGCAGTTAGCGAAAAACTTATTTTAGGTGACTTTTTAGTGAAAGCTTCCCATAGCTTGGAAGCAAATTAAAGTTTGTATCTATAAGCAACCTGCCCCCATAGTCTATAGGTTGAATAATGCTCGAGAAGTGTAATTTTTGTACTGTTGTAGCATTTGACGAGTGATGTTATTCAGCATTATATTAAGAGAAATTTAATGCCACATTCAAGGGTGGTGGGTAACATTGTGTCATTGTGAACTTGCATGTGCTTTGTTAGAACAGTACAAGCAAATACACAAAACTCCTCCGATACTTCATATAGTATTTGAACGCTTCCTTAACAATAATTAAACATAACAATAATTTAATAATGCATCCATCTATCATATAAATTGAATAATGCTTATTACTTGTATAAATTCATTAATGTCACGCATGGGCGGACACATGTTATGGTGAGGGGTACAGCCGCACCCCCTGACTTCCGAAAAATTAGGTATATATTAGTACTATGTGATTTATTTTGCACCCACTCATTTGCTAATTTTATTCTCAAAACATATTAAGAATAAATTTCACTTATGTTAAACCTACTATTAAAAAAATAGTTTGCACCCCCTGAACCAGGGTCCTGAGTCCGCCACTGATGTCACGTACAGAGAAACTCTAATATTTTTAAGTAAGTTTAAGCATTCTCTTAAAAACGTTTTCTGCAATTACTTATTTAGAATGCTTGGGTTTTTTTGTCGAAAAACTAGTCCAGTGAAAAAAAAGATGAAATTTTACACATTAAAAAATCACATCAAATTTATAAACTAACATCTGGTTGCAGTAAAAATCATTTTGGAGTCCATAAAAAATTTATTTTTAAAATAATTCTATAAACTAACCTAATTATATTTTTTTTAAAAAAAACGTTGTTTTCTTTTAGTTTCAAACAAGGGTTTTTATTAGGAAACACATGTCATATGTATTATAATTAATCAACTTAACTACTTTCTTTAGTGTAATTGATTAGGTAAATGTATTGGCAAAAAAAGTGTATTAGGTAAATGGTTCTGACAATAAGGGTCAAAGGAGAACAATTTTTAAATGGTAGTGATACTGCACGAAATTAAGATTTAATTTATCAAGCTGTAATGTTTTATTCTATTGCGTATAATTCTATTAGTCATTACAGTAATTTTATATATGTACAACATGCATAAGTATAACATACATGAGATTTTTTTTGGCGATACAAAATTACTGTAATTTAATAACGTACACGATTATTTTTTATTTGACATAACGTACATGCATAAAAGAAATTATGAATTAGCCTAAATTTTAGCAATATTTGGCTAAAATATATTTATATCAATTTTTTTAATTATTTATTGCATGTGAACTCTAATAATAAAATAAGGAGTTTTTTTTTTTGGCTGAACATAGACATCCTCCGAGCTCTAGGTTCACATGTGTGTGTGTTTGGAACCCATGGAAAAGTGCTTGCAAATCTACTTGGGAAAGCGGTGGAGAAGTGTTTTTACAGTTTATAAAGTAAATATGTGAAAGAGATTATCTTGATTTGTGAAAAACACTGTTGAACGTACATTTGGAGAGCGTACACTGAAAATAGGAAAAGTGCTTCTGGCAATGGTTTGGAGAAAAATTTGCCAAACAACCCACTTATTTGCAAAATTACTTCTAAAAGAAAAACCATGGTTTGGACTCCAAAACCATGGTTTTGAAAAATCTATCCTGGAACTTTATGGATTATATTGTATGGGAAGTCATTGTGTGTTTTATAAATGTATTAAATGAGACACCCAAAATACCCCCTCTGTCTATCTCGTCTCTAATACCCTTTAGCATCTTCCCCTTCCCCATTTCAAAGCCTCAGCCTCACAGCCTATATAAAATTATAAAAATATTTGGTATCTATAATTATAAAAATATCTTTCATTTTATATATAAGATTTCATTTTTACCTACCAAAAAAATTATTTATTTGTTAAATTACATATTTTAATTTAAAATTTCTTATTTAAAATAATGACTGATTATAAATGATTTCATTTCCTAAAATTTATTACTTTATTGACAATTTCGTAGAAGTCATTATCAGGTCTTTAATCATTAACAAGTCTTTAGGAGTCACTAAATAGGATTTACGATGTTATAATTTTATTTTCCTTAGGTAAATTTAATTTTAATTATTTCTTATAAAATTATTCACATTTTCTTCTTAAAAAGAAAGAAGATTACTGGGCTTAACGCAAGGCAAGTAAAGGAGATCTTATTGAAGAAATTGTTGAAGTACAATAGAAATTGTATGAACTTGAATGTGAGAATAGCATATCATAGGAGGGAGAATAATGAGCAAGAGAATGTGTAAAAGTGTTTGGAGATAGTACAAAATGTGGTTAAGCATAAATAAATAAACTATATATCTACGCGCTTCATCGCCCGTCGTCGCATCTAATGATGACCCCGAAAATCTAGGGGTGGTGGTGCTGGATCCTCATACCTAATTATCTACGATGAGATCTTAGGGGTGTGGAAGACGGGTCTAACCTCCTGAGATGAACCACATATCTTCTAAGCTCTACTCGTTGGATTGACGGCTGAAGATGCCTCCATGCGGGCCTGCGATCTAGGCCCAAGGTTTGTCTGACCTAAATCAATTTTTTGGACATGTAATAATCCCCCCCCAACTGTTCTTGTCCATGGCTCATAGATGGGGAAAATATGAGATAAGCTTGTTGCTTCACTCGTGTTGGACGATGGTTACTCTTCCAGCTGTGACGTGGCCCGATCTAGAATGTTCGTCTGGGTGCAATCCAACGGTCAAGCCTGAATCTCTGTGCACACACATCTTCCCAAGAATGCCATGACGACATGGGGTGTTTGCTGGCGAGAAATTGCTTTTTTCCGGAAACCTCCATCCCTTCAACATGAGTTGCTTATATATATATATTCAAGGCGTATATAGTAAGCCCATCAAGTTTTTCCCAGAAATCTTGAACAATATGAAGAAGACTGAGTTGCCTCTTCATTATTCCCTCATCTTCCTCCTCTTTCTCTTTGCCTTCCCCACAAGTAATCTCGCCCAAAGAGAATTGCTTGACGCCGATGGCGACCTACTAAGAAACGGAGGCTTATACTATATACTTCCAGTTTTAGGACAGGGTGGTGGTGGAGGGCTTGAACTTGCAAAAACTGAAGGCGAAACCTGCCCTTTGACCGTCGTCCAAGCTCCATCGTGGGGTTCTCCAGGCTTGCC
>JANTPZ010115993.1:0-18160 GCA_025593235.1 Vachellia pachyceras
AAACTTTGTGGTCGAATTCAACGCTTTTTCTCCGACCTTTGCCTATTGTATCTATCGTAACTTTCTTTATATAATAGCTTTGAGACTGATTCTTGTTTCATGTGAAACTAGACTTGCAGGGCTTTTCATTGATATATTATTTGTAAGGTTTGGAGTTGAATTGAGAGAGTTATAGCCGTTGCAAATTGATCAATGTGCTGAAAGGTGGACCGTGACCTGTGCAAGTGCAATTCATGAAGCAGAACTCGAGTTCTGCATTTACAACACTCAAGTTTCATGATCTAAATAAAATTTTGACACTATATATTCAGTAAAACTCAAGTTATAGCTTGGGAGACTCGAGTTATGTTACATATTTCACAAAACTCGAGTTACAGCATGCTGATAATATAGTTGTCTCTCGTGATTTGTAAAACTCGTGTTTCATATTTTCAAAACTCAAGTATTGTGATTTCTAAATATAATATATAATTAATAAATATAATATAATTATATATTATATAATTAAGTATTAAAGAATAAATATAAATAAGTTGAATATTTGTTAATAAATAATATATTTATAAAAAACATTTTACATTTGTCATTAGGGGTATTATAGTCATTTGATACAATTTTCCTACTCTCTTTCCTACACTTTTAATCCAACCAAACAAAAATTTTCCCATCAACCTATTTTCTATTCCAATGCCAACCAAACAGCACACCCTAAAAAATTTTCCCTTCCATTCCATTCAATTCCTACGCATTCACTGAACCAAACGGGCTGTAAGTGATCCCCCTGGAAGACTTGGTTGTGCTGGCACTGAAGGAAGAGGATTTAGATTCAGAAACCATTGAGATTGATGACATGAACGACAAAATTGCTGAAGTAATTTCCTTGCCGGCTGCCGTAAAAACAATCAGTGGCCGCCATGAAAACAATTGTCAGCCATGATAGATCAGATATAGAGTGAGTAGACGCAGAGCAAACGAAGACCAGATGAGATATCAAAGCTTAAGGGAGAAGAGCTCAAGGAGAGGGTCGCTCGATTAGAGATTTGAGCAGTCCTCAACCATCCTCCACCGTCATCGTCCTTGTCAGTGTCTCCCTCCGTCCCCACAGCCACACCATCGACGCCGTCATCCTTTCATCGCAGATTAAAGAGGGAGAAGAGTAGATGAAGAAGCTCTTCAGAAACCAGATCTAGGGTGAAAAAGCATCGTCCGCCGTCACCCTTGCCATCTGTCGTCGTCCACGTAAACTTCATTCGTCATCCTCATAGTGATTCTGGTGGCTTTAGGAAAGAGGAAGAGGGGAGAGAGGCAAAAGGGTCATAGGTCCAGTTCCATAGAACTGGAACAGGATTCCTGTAGGGTGAGGTAGGAAATGCCCGTTTTCTAAAGTTTGATGCAACTTACACTTTCATGGAATCTGGTTCCAACGCATCAAACATGCCTAAAAATTGAGTTCCATCCCCGTTTTCATTTCTAGCCTCTGTTCCACGCCACCAAACGTAGTATAATTAATTATGTAGCTGATGAGTCCGTTGGAAAATATTTCTACGGAGTTTGAAATAAAAAGATATGTTTTTAAAGATCTTGAGAGAATAATTTTCCCTAAACCCTAAAAGTTAGGTTTCAAAAAGGTGAATGTGTTTGGGAAGTTATGTTGAGAATAATTTTTAAGAATTACGAGGTAAAAAGTAAGTAGGAAAAAAGAAAGAAAGAAGAGAAAATTTATTATTAGAAAGTGTGAAACTTGACAAGAAAATAACTTTTTCTTTCAAAACTTAGGTTTCGAATCTATATTTTTGTCTTCATAATAATTTTTCTGAAAAATATGAATATTCGGACAAAACATAAATTTTGGGGTAAAACCTAGATTTTATGGTAAAATCTAGGTTTTCAAAATGGTTCCCAAACGAGCTCTAGCTTCTGCAAAATCTCTGGTCTCGTTTCTATAATATACAGTAAACTAGCATTATAGTTACAATGTTTTGATGACATGCATTTTAAACTACTCTTGTGCAAACGGGTAATCCAATTGCTAATCTTCTGGGCTTGTTTGGGGAGGCCGTTTGCCTCGCCAAAAGTCATTTTCACGCAAGTCGAGACAAAACTCCTCTCACATATTTACCTCGAAATCTGTTATCATTCTCCCAACAAAATTCTCAAAAGTCATTTTCGCGTAAGCCGGGTCAAGATTGAGTTGCTCACTGAAATCATAAGGATGAATTTACTAATTTTCTTTGTATTTTTTTGAATATTTCAAACTATTTGTGATTGCTTGTTTTGTTATAACTCAATTACAGTGAAAAGGATTTCTAAATCACAACCACCATTAAGAAAGACTTAAGAAAGGATTTGATATCATGGAATAGAGGAAAGCTTTCATTTTGTAATTAAGTTCTTTCTCTTAACATTAAAATGAACTGAATTAGGCCCATTGTAAAACATATGATATTCTATATGATATAATTGAGCTGATTAAAATTAAAGCAAGGTGAAGTAAAAGAAAAACTCAATTGGGACAAAAGATGTAATTATGAGGAGGTAAGGGGTAAAAGTGTGAATAAGAAAAACTATCGGATGAACATTATAAATATAGAACTTCTAAAAAATTTAAGAAAATTCAAGAAAAAACCCTGAAAAAGGAAATATGTTCTTAACATAATTTTTTAGACTAATGAAATTGATTTAGGGCTGGTTTGGCAACCACTTTTGAAACCTAAACTTAGTTTCAAAACCTAGTTTTTACCTCAAAACCGAGGTTTTGTCCAAACAAATTTTTTTTTCCCAAAAGTTATTTTGGTTACAAAACCTCAGCTTGAAACCTAGGTTTTCTCTTTCATACTTTTTCCTTTTTCCTCTTTCCTACTTTTTCTCTTTCTTACTTTCCTCTTTCCTACCCACTTTTTTGCCTCGGCATCCGTAAAAGCTAATAATTTCACAAACATAAATCACTTTTCAAAATCTAGGTTTTGCCTCAGAATCTGTAAAAGCTATTTTCAACCTTACATCCAAACAAGCTCTTAGTTTTAAATTTTCAAAGTTACAAAAAATCAATGTTATCAAACCCAGACCGGACCGATCAGAAATCGGCGACCTGAACTCTGATTTGATCCAATTTGTTTAATAACCCCAAGTTGGGTCAATCCGATGCAACTCAGTACCACGTTAATTTTTTAAAATTTGAAAGGTAAAAAATAAAAAACAAAACCCCTTCCACACATAGATCGGCCTACCGTCTCGTCTGTAACTACTCACCTTTTTAATTATTATTCAAGAGTCGAGGAAGAAATCATTATTTTTTTTTTTAACTGGCCGGAGGGAGAGTATTATTTTTTATCTCCCAACTGTTTAATTACTTAATGCTGTGGAAAGTTTGTTGGGTCTTATATGTATCGAAATCACAAGTCTCTGAATTTTTTTTTTAAAAAAAGGCACCACATAATGCATTGGATAAAGATGCTGTGCTAGGCTTCTTCTTCTTGTTTGTTTTCCTCTGTTGCAGACATCTAGATTAACAATTTCTAGATAGTCTTAGTGCAGAATAAGATAGCAATAAGCGAAAGGAAGATTGTTTATCTATTAATTGCTCAGAAAACTAGTTAGTTGGACCATCCAATTCATCATGTAAATCGTAAACTGGTCAAAACCGATATCACCATAAAAACTGTAATGTCCTGAAAAACAAGTATCCAATCCAAGGCATGGGACTGATCCCAGAGATTCACAGCAGTAGATATAGATCTCCTCGTTTATTTATATATCACAAAGTTGGAAAAGCACAAACTGTATTTAGTCATGAGGGGGCCAATCTCCAAATCCTGCAAAATGATCAAACCAGTGAGCCATATATATATATATATATGTATATTAGCAAAATGGAAAACAGTTACTAGGGATGATTCAAAAGAGGAAATCAAGTGAAGACCATCTTTAAATGAGGCAGCTAATAACCCATCAATGTTAAGTTTAAAATCTAATAAAAATTTATAATGGAAAAGATGGGTTAATGATCAATATAATAAAATAATCCTTACTGCCTGGAGATGGAAGATCTTCAACAAGTCGCCGAGCAGTTGCAGGGAATAGAAAGGAGAAGAGAATCACAAAAACCAAAATAAGGTTCCAAACAAGCTTCTTATTCATCTTCAGTTCTCTGTCTTCTAATTCCAACACTACATGTATATGTGGAATTACCATCACCATTTGGTGTGCTTTTATATATAGACGCACACACTACATGTATATGTGGAGGATATAAACATTAATTAATATGTCAAGATAAGTGAAATTTACTTAATCTATCTGAATTTTCTCATTACCAAATATAATATAACAGACACCAGTCCCTGATACAACCATACCCTAATGTCCCGCTTGGTAAGCGGAATTGATTTTGATGGAATTGAAAGTGGAAGTGGAAGTGGAAGTAAGATTAAAGTATGTTTGGCATGCTGGAAGAAGTGAGTATTATTTTAATTTAATATTTATATTTATAATATGAAAAGACTAATATATCCTCTCTAAAAAAAATTCTCTTCCTCGAAAAAAAAAATTCTTCCCCTCCCCCACAACCAGCTGCAAATTTTGACACCGTCGGCCACCAGCACCAGTCGGTCACCATCGGCCACTGTGTCGCCATCACATCAGCACCCGTCGGTCACCTGGGTCGTCGCCGTCACTGAAGGAGGAGATCGAGAGACAGAGATTCTGAAGCATAACGAATATCTCCGTCGTCATCGCAGATCTCCGTCGTCGTCGAGATTCTGAAGCATAACCAAATCGTCGTCATCGCAAATGGAAGACCTTCGTCATCGCCACCATCGTCGCAAATGGAAGCTCACCTCTGTCGCAAATGGAAGCTCATCGTCGTTGCAAATGAAAGCTCGTTGTCGTCGCCGGAGAAAAAGGAGACCACCCAACTCCGTCGACCGCCCGCCAGCAAGCCGTCGCCACATCCGTCGTGCTAGATAGAGAAGTAGATGGGGGAAGAGGAAGGGCAAAAGGGTCAAATGGCTATTTCCATGGAACTGGAACTGGGTTCTCATGGGGGAGGTTGGAACCTAGTTCCAACATTTTTAGGTTCCATGGAATCCACTTCCACGATACCAAACATGTTAATTTTTGGAATCCACTTCCACTTCCCACCCTCAATTCCATCCAATCAAACGGGCTATAAAGGTTAGCTATTGGAGTTGAGGAATGTAAGACGGCCTATAAGGCCCCTCTTTCTAGGAAACATTCCCAATTTGGGACTTGTTACAGCAACACACCCTTTGAGAGCCCTCTAGTTTATGACAATCCACCCAACACTTCACTTAACCTCTTGCTGATCAATCTCCCCTCAAGTCAGAACCCTCCATAGGAAGTCCTCTCCTGTTGACCGGCTAAGACAAAATCAAGATGACTCTATACTATGGCATTTCACTCGACCCTTTCAAGATGAAATCAATAGGTAGGCCCTCTCCAATTGGTTGTTTTTCATCGATAGCAATATAATGATAAATACAAGTCCTTAGATTGACCTAGTCTAGCTATTCCTTTGAAATTTATATCATACGCAATATTACTTAGGTATTAATTAATCTACTAGATAGATTCTTATGTACGTTGGACATAATCTGAAAAAGCTCTCCATTACTTGTAAATAGTTCAACATTTCGTGAATTCTTAATTGACGAAGATGCATTCGATTGATCAATGCTATTCTAAAGTGAAGAACGACCCAAATAAGTCCAATTTTTTTCGTCTTTCTTTCTTTTGAACAAAATAGAAAAAAGAAAAAAAAAGTGAAAAGGATTTGGTTGTCAATCTCTAATATTTCCTAGAAACATTAATTTCTATATTTATATTTACTTATATTCTGTAATTCTATTTATAAATTCACTTTCAATATGTTTCACGCATAACATGGAAAACTTTTAAATTGCACTAACTCTACTTCAAAATTCAACAATTTTTCAATTTTATCCTTATTCAACATCCATTATAATATGAGAGTAAAATCAAGAAATAATAGATAAAGGGTAAAATTGTATATTCATATAAAAAATTAAATGAGGTGACCTTTAAATAAATTTTCTTTCTTTACTCTATAAATAGAAACGGATAAATCTTACATATGTCGTGATTTTTTTAAATAAAAAATTACACAAAACATAAAAATAAAAGACTTAATTTTCTTCTTTTACATGTATCTCTTGATAATTGAATATCAAGCGAAATATATAATGGAATTGACCCAGTTACCCTAGGAATGCCTATCATGAACTCTAATAAGTAAACCTATAGTAAAGTGTTAGGTTTACAATTAAAAACTTAAAAGCATTAAGTATTTAATTAACGTCAATAGAAAACAAAAACGGATTAATTAATATCAAGAGACCTAAGTTACACACGACTTTGGATCATTTTTATATTTTCAAGGGAACATATATGAAATACTCGTACTTTTTACAAAAATGATGAAGTTTGAGAGTTGGTGAGAATAGTAGAAATGATTGGGAAAGGAACAGAGATAAAATGTATATTTTTATTTACCATATTGATGTAGAAATGCTTAATACATTGTCTCTATTTATAGAGTTCAATACATTAATACACACATAATAAGTTACAATGACATTAAGCAACTTAATGGTAATAATTGGGGGTTATAGGTAGTACCGGTAATACGGGTTGGGCCCCGGGCTCAACCTGCCAACAAGTGGCGGGTTCGGGCTGGCCCATGCCTAACCCAGCCCGTCAACCCACCACCTATTTTTTTAAATTTTTTTATTTTAAAAAATATTATATTGTATATTTTTCTTACTTTTTTCATCTCCATATTTTTCAAAGTATGATAATAAGACTTAATACATTCAAAAATAGTATAGAATATTTTATTTTTCATATCAACTTTCTATAATACTATATTTAAAAACTATAACAACACATTAATAGTTATATTTTTACTTTAAAACATGAAAAATGTCATTATTGAAAATTTATTAGTTTCTAAAAGAATCATGAGTCAATTAATATGATATAACTATGCAATGTTATAAAAAAATTGAAAAAAAGAATAAAAAAGAAATTTAATTTTAAAAAAAATAAAAAAATAAATGTTGGCCCGCCAACAAGGGATAGGTTGGGCTAGCCCGCAACCCGCAGGCTGACCCACATTACCGGTACTAGTTATAGGGAACACACACTTAAATCCCGCATTTTGATGTACAAATGCTTAGTACATTGTCCCTATTTATAGAGTTCAATGCATTAATACACACATAATAAGTTACAATGACATTAAGCAACTTAATGGTAATAATTGGGGGTTACAGGGAACACATACTTAAAACCATTTAATTGAAAAGTTAAAGGACATAACGCCATAAGGTGGAATCCCATGAATTATAAGAATATCCACACCATACATCATATTTTATGACACAAAATCAAAATTAGGGAAAGCTTGACTATTTCAATGAAGGACAGAGAAAAAGACTAAAATGCCGAATATATTATAATTCTGAAGATAATTAAATTTGGTGTAATTGATGGGATGCCCATAATTAAATCTGCATGGTTCAAATCAGGCCAACTAGTTAGATGTCATATCAATGATTTTCTTTTACGTGATTCATTTGAAAAATTATATTATAAAATGGATCGGACCCTTTGAAATTATTACTCAGCTATAATGATAGAAACCAAAATCGTTATTTAAACTTGCTTAGGTTGTTTGGATAGTGACTTGCAAAAAAAAAAAATAATGAAGCTTTAAAAATGTAAGTAATTGATGGAATTCAAATTCTTTCATTTGACGAGTTCTTTGCACGCTATTGAGTTATTTTGATAAGAGAATTTGTATCTTAATAGCAATCCTTATAAACTAAGTATGTCAGATTTACTCAACTTAATTCTTTTAAAAATTCAATCATGATGTGTTGAATCCATTTATGTGTCATCACTACCAAAAAAATGCCATTTAACGACGGAAAATCTGTCGTTAAATGGTTATTTTCCGTCGTTAAAATGAGGGTCGCTAATATTTTCCGTTGTTAAATGGAAATTTTCCAATGAAAAATATCCTTTTAGCGATGAATTTTTCCGTCGCTAAATAACATTTTTCTGGTAGTGTTGAATATAATCATCATAGATTATATATGTCATGCTACAATTTGCAGGCCTTAAATTGAATTTCACATATAATGAAAGGAAATTCAACTAGCTAGTTAGGAATATAAATATAAGCTCATAATTGATGTGGAATAAAAATTTTCGTATATAAAAATGTATTATATTTTTATTAAGTTTGGAACCACTGTTTAATTAGTTGAGGGACAATGGGTTTTTCTTCAAAAAAAAAAAGTCAAGTATATTAGAAACCAGATTTTGGAGCTTCTAGCTTTTGTCATTTGGCTTTCAGCTTTTCATGATATTTAAAACTTTTGAAATTGGTTTTTTAAATATGTTATCTCAAAAAATTTAGTCAGAATGACTTTCTTTTATAAAAGTGTATTAAAAGATGCATTATATTATACTAATTGACTTTTATTTAACTTTAGATAAACTTGGGAAAAAGGTCACTTTGCAAATATTAATCTAAAGAATCCTTAAGTGCTGTTTGGTATCAGGGATTTGGAGGGGAGGGGAAATTTTTGTGAGTTGAATTTAAGAAAAATTTAAAGAAGTGAGATTATAGAATTTTAACACAATTATAATGTATGATAAAAAAATTAATCAAAAATTTCAAACTCCACTTCTCTATTTTTTAAAATCCAAAAAAAATATTTTTTGTGATAATTAAGGTATTTTTGGAGCATTAAGAAATTGATTAAGTTACAAATTTTTTTTTCTAAAGGATAAATTATTGTGAATGTTTTGTTATGAAATTTAAAAGATCATAAGTCGTTCTTAAATAACTAGTCAACTCTGTTTAAGTATGACTTTAGACTAACAATAATAAATTTTCAATTAAAAGCACTAAGAAACATCAATAGAAAATGAAAATTTATTAATTAATTTCCTAATACGTAAGTGATGTAAGACTTTTTTTTAATATCAAAATGACGTACGGCTTTGATTGTTAATAAAGTTATTTTTATATTACTAACAAGTTTTCTATCACAAAAATTATGAAAAGATTATCTTGACTATTTCAATGAAGGAAGGATCAAAAGATTAAAATGTCAAATATATTATGATGATTATTAACGTAATAAAAATTAGTGAAATTTGTCAACTCAAGTCGTTCAAAAGATAAAAAGAATATAAAATGTAAACTATATGAAATAATAAATTAAAAATTTTCCTCGTTTAGTAGGAGTATTAGAGAAATCGGATTCGCATTATTTTTAACCATGATTTAAATTTGCATCGTCCAAATTATTTTGCATAATTGATTTAAAATCAGTTTCCTTGTTTATAGATTGTTTGGATAGTGACTTCGATCAAACAAATTATGAAGCTTGAAAACTGTAAATAATTATTTGCAATTCAAATTTCTTTTTTTTTTTCATTTTACGAATTCTTTGCACGCTACTGCTTGGAGGCTATTTCTATAAGAGAATTCTTATATTTTAATAGCAGTCCGAAAAACAGAGTACATATTTTAATGTTGACAATTTTAGCAACAAAGTTGTTTACTAGGAGCATTTAGGAAAATTAATTAAGGGTTTGTTTGTAAGCTATTTTGAAAATAATTTTTGTGGATTTTGAGGTAAAACCTAGGTTTTGAAGAATAAATTTTGGAGAATAGCTTCTATGGATTTCGAGGCAAAACCTAGGTTTTGAAAAGTGATTTATGTTTGGGAAGTTATTAGCTCTTACAAATTCCGAGGTAAAAAGTATGTAGAAAAGAGGAAAGAGAAAGAAAGAAAGTATGAAAAAGGAAAGAGAAATTAAAACAAAGTTGGAAAAAGGAAAGAGAAAAAAAAAGAAAAAGTAGAAAAGATGAAATAGAAAGAATGAAAGAAGTATAAAAAAAAGAATGCGGAAAAAGTAGGAAAAAGAGAAAAAGTAGGAAAGAGAAAATTATTAGTAGATGATTTTGAAACCTAGGTTTAAAACCGAGGTTTTGTATCCAAAATAGCTTTTCAGACAAATTTTTATACTTAAACAAAACCTATGTTTTGAGTCAAACCTAGATTCTGTAGCTAAACCTAAGTTTTGGGAATAGCTTCCAAATAAGCCGTAAATTTTGATTAATCCAAAGGTAGATTCAATCTTTTAAAATTGATGTAATTTTAGCAATTCCTTTAAATTTTTCTAAACAGGCCCATCTCTATATTTTTGTGTGAGATCCATTTGTGATCTAACTTTACAACAAACGTTTGAGCTAATTTAAATATTGTATCTACTTTTGTACCTTTAAAACTTTAACCTGATAGAAAAACTTTGCTACTAATTAAAATTGCACATAAACCCTATTTTTTAATGATCAGCGGATCCAAAATGATCGATCATCATTGTCTTGCATATTTTATTTGCAGAGAAACAAAGCTATGAGAAATGAATCATTGTCTCACGAGCAATCTCCATTTCCATCAACTGGGCAACACTTCGCATCGTTGGCCTAGCTTGAGGGTTTGCTTGTAAGCACGAAAGAGCTAAACGCCAGATCAAAGCCAATTTCTTCAAGTTTTGCTCATTTGTTGATGACAAACGAGGATCCAGAATCTCTTTGAAGTTGATCTGATTCATCCCTCTTGTTTGTATATGGGATATTAATTCACCAGGATGTTTTCCCATAAGCACCTCGATGGCTAAAACACCAAAGCTATAGATATCAACTTTCTCAGTCACTGCCATTGTGTATGCAAGCTCTGCGCATGGCAAAATCAAAGTGATTTCCTGATTATAAAAGGACTCTCAAGTCTTAAAAAAAAATTATTACCAGTAGACTGTAATCCGCTTGCAATGTGATTATTGTATATAAATGGAACTTTTTGTCAAACAAAGGGATGAGAAATAAGATCATAAAATAATCATAAAAATTCAGTGTTAATAATCATAAACATGGTGCTTCTTCCCTTGCGCCAGCCTATTGATTCAAAAGGACGTAAATTCGAGTATTGAGAAATTTTGGATATCAATGTTTTCTGTATATAAAAATATATTAAATCCTTCTTACCAATAAAATTTTCAAGGTTAATGTAATCTTCTATCCCTCAAGTTTACCCTAATTTAATTTTTTGTCTCTCAAATTTAAAATTAGTGATTTTGATCCTTTACGAGGTAAAATGATCCACATTTTTATTAAATATAAGCCTATAGGGATCAATATTTTAAATAAAATGAAACTTAAATAACAAAAACCATTTGTTTCAAATTTGAGAGACCAAAACTAAGATGAGGACAAACTTAATGGACTAAAGTTTATATTAACCCAATTTCAAATGGGAATTTTTTACTGATTTTTCCATATTTGGAACAACAAAGTAAAACAAGGTTTCCTATTGAACTCACCAGGAGCAGCATAGCCGTATGTGCCAGCAAACGTTGTCCAAATGGATGAATCAGGCTTCAAGAACCTTGCTGTGCCAAAATCTTAGACATGGGCTTCAAGATTTGAAGACAGTAAAACGTTTTTGCTTGATATGTCTCTATGAACAATTGGTGGATTGCAATCATGATGCATGTAAGACAAAGCATGAGCTACACCCTTTATAATATTAAACCTCTCTGACCAATCCAACTCTAATGCTTCTTTATCATTTCTAAGCATTTCAGCTAAGCTTCCTCTTTCCATGTACTCATAAATCAGAAATGTGTGCAACCTTTTCGAGCAAAACCCGTACAACTTCACAATGTTACGGTGCCGTGTCTCTGTCAAGGCTTTGATCTCACTCTTGAAAGCTTCTATACTCTTTATATCAAGGCTATCAACTTCACAGACCAACTTTTTTGCGGCAAATATTTTGTCCCCTGCGGGTAATATCAGCTTGTAAACTTTTCCAAAAGCTCCCTCCCCAATGCAGTATCTTTCAGAAAAGTTCTCAGTTGCTTCAATTATGTCTTCATACTTAATTTTTCCATCGAAGAACCATAAGGAGAATATATTTTCTTTACTGGCTCTAGTGTTGTATTCTAAAGCTCTTGATTTTCTCTTATAGAGAATAACAAAAATCCCAACCGCTCCGAACAAAATCAATGCCACAGACAAAGTGGAAGTGACAATTATCACCATTTTCTTCTTGTTAGTTCCGCCTTGTGGCTTTATATTTGAGATGTTGCAAGGTTTTAAACCTTGGATCCTCCCACATAAGTTTTTATTGTTACTTAGATCTATTGGATTAGAAGAATTAAAAATTCCACTCTCTGGTACAGGACCTTCGAAATTGTTGTGAGAGAGACTGATGCTTGACAAGCTTAACATTGTTGCTAAGAAATTAGGGATTGGACCTGACAGATTATTGTGAGACATATTCAAGCTTATCAACTTGTTGAGTTTACTAAGATCAACAGGGACCTCTCCAGAAAGTGAGTTGTAACTCAAGTCCAAAAAATCCTGTAGAGCCACAAGATTTCCTATTTGGTTTGGGACTTGTCCGGTAAAGTAATTGTTGCTAAGATTTAAATTCAGCAATTTATAACAATCACTTATTTGATAAGGGATAGGTCCACTGAGCCTATTCAGTGACAGGTCTAAAGACTCCAAACTAGAAAGGTTGCCAATGTCTTCTGGTATCAAACCTGAGAGATTGTTGCTTCCCAGATGAAGATGATACAGGCTAGATGTAATTCCAATTTCAGGAGGAATCTCACCAGAGATGAAGTTTGAAGCCAAGTCAAGCTTTTCTAGTTGGTTCAACTGAAAGATCTCACTAGGCAAAATCCCTTCTATTGAATTTCCAGCCAAATTAAGAGATTGTAAGCTCTTGCAGGCACCCCAATTTGCAGAAAGCTCGCCTTGCAGCCTATTGTAGCTGAGGTCAATGTAGGTAAGATTTGGATAAACTCCCAAATCCTTATCCACATAACCTGTCAATTGGTTATGTTCAAGACGAACTCTAACCAGAGAAGTGCAGTTTCTGAGGCTCATGGGGAATGGACCAGTGAAACTATTGTAAGCTGCAGTGAACTCAAGTAAGCCACCATCTTTGCATACTTGTGGTGGTAAATGGCCAGTGAAATTGTTATTGGAGAGATTAAGCATGGTAAAAGAACGATTTTGAAATTCTTGTGGTAAAGGACCTGATAGATTGTTGATAAACAAGCGAATATCAGTTAGATTTGGTAATCTACCAAGAACAGAGGGAATTGAGCCTGAGAGACTATTTGCAGCCAAAGAGAGAATATTTAGATTTGTGCAATTCCCTAGAGACAAAGGTATAGGTCCATAGAAGCTATTTTGATATAGAGCTAGAATCGTCAACTGTTTCAAGTTCCCTATTTCATTTGGAATTTTGCCTCCAAGGAGCATGCCTTGAAGCACAAGATTCTTTATTCCAATCAAGCCTGTTTTTGCTTGATCAGATCCATCAGGGAATAGACGAGGGTCCAATATTCCAGTTATATGATTCTGTGAAAGGTCAAGCTCATAAAGTTGAGTAAGATTAGCAAGAGAAAGAGGTATAGTGCCATTGAGATAGTTACGATTAAGGTCAAGAAATTGAAGTTTTGAGAGCAAACCGATTGATTCTGGTATGGGGCCAGTGAGCTGATTAAATTTGAGATTGAGAAGAACAAGATTTGGAAATGCTGAGAAATTCAAGTTTTTAAGGGTACCTTTAAGAGCAGTGTTGTTCAAGTTGAGTTCAATCATACTTCCTGAGGAATCACACTTTATTCCACGCCATGAACATGGGGTTTGGGCTGCACTGGAATTGGCATTGACCCATGAATCCAGAATTGGTTGGTGTGGTAGACTTTGCTTCCATCTGAGAAGAGATTCAGTTTCTGCAAGTCCTGAAGTGGGCTGGCAATGGTATAGTAACGACCATAAAACCAAGCAACCAATATGAATTATTGCAAGGAAGAGAGAGATTGTATTATGAGCCATCCAGAATATGCTTGTTAGTTTAAAAGGCAAGGTCTTTAATTGGAGCCTACAACCTGGCCTGGTGAAAGGCAGGCTTGGAGACTATTTAAAGGCATGTTTGGTTAAATAGGTCGAACTTTTTTTTAAAGGCCTAATCTACAAGCCTGTAGGTCTGATCTGTTTTATTACATGTAGTTTTTATATAAACTCAAAATCTATTTAAAGATTCCATTTGTATAAATGTGAGTTGTGAATCCTCTATATAATGTATGCTTTAGTAGGCTCAAAGCTTATTTATAGCCTTGAAGGATTGAAATGTGATGCCTTTGTAATGGCTTACATTGTAAGTAGATCTTTAAAATGACTTCTGACAAGTCCAAACCATCTAAAGGCTCAAGCCTAACGATTCACTTGGATGGAGAGAAAATTTGGAAGGAGAGGAAACTGTTATAATCTCCCCCACTTAGATGGATGAGAGAAATCATTGAGAAAAGAAAATGGACAAATATTTAAAAAGAATAGAATACCCTTCTATATAAAAATATATTATGCTTAAACTCAAACTAAATATCACAATACATATATTAGCATCACCAAATAATTTAAAACCAAATTACATGTTAAAAATATATTTTCATATTATTATATTTTAAAGCCAAAGATGATCAAACGAAGCGGAATGCGAAGTGGGGTACTGGAAGAGATAAGGATTCTTGAGAACATTGAGAAGGTTCCTTTTTTCATCCTGATCATATTTTAGACCCAATCGCTAAAACGAGGATTGTTAATAATTTCCAACTGATCATATTTTATGGAGATACGTTAACGCATTTTTATATTTAAAGACAAAATTGTATGATGAAATATTTTATGGTGCATGATGAATCTTAAAAATATATTTTGAGGTGTTAGATGCACTTTAACTCGTAATTTTTTTTCTTATCGGTTAATTGAATTACATGGGTTTGATTTTTATTTATATTAATCTTAAAAAGAATAAAAGAACATCAAGAAATAATGGACACCCTCAAGTTTTTAATTAATATAAATTGTATGTATAAATTAGTTTAGAGTATTGGGTGCTAGTAAAACAATGTGCTTGTTTCGCAACGCTTAACTTATATCTAAAAACACGTTCAACAGTATTTTTTCGCAAAACGGGATAATCTCCTTCACACATTTGCCTCGGCTTGCGTAAAAGTACTTCCCTACTGTGTTGTCAAACGGAATTTAAGGGTGTTTGATCAATCTTAACTTAATTTAGGAGTTAATTAACAGTAAGGGTAAAAATTACATGTAAAAATATTTTAATAATAAAACTGCACTGCACATAAAATTATAGTATTCAGAATGGACAAACAACATTAGGATGCTGAGTGTTATTTTAAAAAAAAAAAGGTCTGTTGATGGAAAGCACCATCTTTGCGGTTTTGAAATTGTCTGAGTGGAGAAATCTTAATTCTAACTTAATTGGTCAAAGTTAGCTTGGTCCAAAATATGACATCCACCTTTTTATACCCTTTTCATAATTCATTATAAAATTGGCAATAACAAGGAATCTATACTTAGTCATGAAGTGTGACGTTATCTGCATTTTCTCCAATAAAAATGTTTAAAATATCTTTTTTATCGGTTCCATTGGTATATGTATTACAATAAGTTACGGAGAGATGGACAATAATCAAAATAAATTCATCGGTTTTTGAGATCCACAAAAATAATATTTGGAACATTTTCATTGGAGATTGTTCTGATAATATGACACTTCGAAAGTTTGTGAGTATTTCTTATAAAGTTATTTTGCCGGAATGGACTATGATCACTTGTGAATCATCAATTAATAATTGATGGATTATTATCATAAATTAATCATATATCCAAAGTCAAATCGTGCTAGGAGCTGAAGATAAGATTGCGCATGCTCTTGTTTAAAATAAATGTAAGATTTATGTGCAATATTTATTGGTGCTAACATAAAATATATCATGAATTATTTGTCAATGTATGCAAGGAGCACATTTTATCCTAAATTATTCATTAAACCAATGTCACCGTTAGACTAACAGACTTTGACGTTGACTGTGAAATCTAAATTGATTTTAGTTCTAATACCATTTTTCTTCTAAATTAAAATAATTGTGAAAGAGTAACTAGCAGCCTAGCACCCTATAAACCGTAATTTATTAATAAAAAAGGGGTCTATCAACTCGGAATGGTGATCTAGTAACACTCTCACAGGTTACAAAAGTCAATATCTTGGCTTTCTTTTCACTACCAGAAAAATGCCATTTAGCGATGGAAAAATTCATCGCTGAATGGCTATTTTTCATCAAAAAAATTCCATTTAACGATGGAAAATATTAGCGACCTCATTTTAACGATGAAAAATAGCCATTTAGCGATGAATTTTCCGTCGCTAAATGGTATTTTTTGGTAGTATTTTTATACTACATGGATATGATGTTTTTTTTTCTAAATGTTATTATCTGGTATTTGAAAGATCGAATAATCTAGTTTAAGGTTTGTGGTTGCCCTTCCTAATACAAGCGTCTCCTTTGAAAATCAAACTCTAGACCCAAAGAGATCTAATGGAGCCTTACCCTCCATGACTTTCTAACTAAAAGGTCATATTATCAAATTAAAAAAAACCTTCAGCCTCCAGAAATGGTCAACTTCAAAACATGATACACATATTTTGGTTTAAAAAATAGTTAGGTAAAGGTTGAAATTATTGAGGTATTTTTACTAAAAACATGGAATTTCCCTAGTGATAAGAGTTTATTATCACTTTGAAAATGATAGGGATTGTTGAAATGTTTTTGAAATGAATAGATGGGTTTTTTATAAAAAAAATGTCATGTTCTATAAGAATTAAATAATTTATACGAAGGGTTGTGTAGAAGCCATTATAACAATAGAAGTTACTAGGTTAATGTCTATTTACTTCATAATGATATATGAAATTTATAACCGGTATTGGTCAAGGATTGATCCTACATCATGATTTAATTATTAAATGCATGGGGTCAAACTAAATGACATACATCTACTTAGTTGTATTAGAAGTTGACTTGGTATGTGAATCTTTAGTACGAGAGATATCCGCATTTAGCTCTTAATAGTACCCACTTCGAATATGATTTTGCTTTAGAGGAAAGTTCACCAGGCAATTCATGATGGAAAAATCTATCTAATATGATCACTTTGTGCTGTTATCTGAACACTAATGTTGTAAAAGATGAATAACAATAAACTCAAAACATAATACATGTTTATGTCAAGGAAATCCCTATTCCATGGCACTTATTTTATAATACATGTTTATATAAGAAAATCCCTACTATCCCTTGTATTGCATGGTATGAAATATAAGGATGTGTTTGGTTTGAATGGAAGGAATCGTGGGGAAGGGATAAAGGGGAGTGTAAGGAAAGAAAGAGATAAACCTTTTTTGCTTGATTGAAATTGAATTGATTGATTGAAATTGAAGAAGAGGCGAGGAAGGATATTTTTAATTATCCTTTATTTGGTTGATGATGGGAGGGAAGGGGATGAACGGTGGGAATTTACTATTTCATCCTTAATTGTACACTAGTTTGCATTATATGTTACCTTTGGTGGTTCATATAAGAGCTAGCTAACTTTTTTAGAAAAATTAAAGAAGTTATTTAATTAATGTATTTATCATTTTTCCTAAGCTAGTTGTCTAACTTATAAACCAATATATAATTTGATACAAATAAGAATTTCACAATACATGTTACAATTAAATGATTTATTTAGCTTTTTTAATCACATAAAAAATGTCAAATAACTCTTATATTAAAGACTGGATCTAGTACTTTTTAGGGAGATTTACTATTCAGTCCCACACAACAGAGATATTTAACAAATGGTCCCAGATTTTTAAATGATTAACCACCAGTCCCAAGGTACCATTGTGCAATTAATTTCAGGAGGGAAAAGACACAGATGCCCTTGATGCTTGAAAGGGGAAATCTGCTGGTAGCTTTCTCTTCATCTCCATTCTCGCCGCTGGTGGCTTTCTCTTCGTCTCCATTCGCGCGGGAAGAGTGTAGCACGGAGAACAACGAAGTCACTGGAGTGAGCAGCATAACCGTCTTCCACCTTGTTCTTCCAAAGATTTGATCTTCCATCTTCTTCTTCCACCTAGTTTCTGTGCGTTTTTGCCCTAAATGTTGG
>JANTPZ010115994.1:0-11359 GCA_025593235.1 Vachellia pachyceras
CAGAATAGTCTATGAAGTGTAAGTTTATCTGAAAGTTGTAACAATAGGATTTTCATATAACCATTTTCCGAAATGGCAGCAGAAACTGATTCATCCAAATCCCCTGAATTGCCAATACATGTTGTGCAGCCAAATCCAACAATATTGAAACCCTGCTCATTTAGAAACTTCTGCAGTCCACTGCCAAAAGAAATCCAAATTTAGTGAATATTTCATTCAAATTGTGCAGATTATCATAGAAATATTTCTCATGAATCATGAGTAACATAAAATACCTTTGAAGCAGATACTTCGTAACCACCCCAGAGCCAGGAGCAAGACTTGTTTTTACCCAAGGTTTGACCTAAAGTCAAAACAGCTGCCATTAGAATTGAAAAATGATATAGCATAACATTATACAGATCATTTATTTCTTCTACTTCAACCAGAGAAGAATAAAAATCATCCACATCAAGTAGGAAAGCACTAAAATATCGTGCCCAACCTGCAAACCAAGCTCATAAGCTTTTTGCGCAACAAGACCAGCCCCAAGCATAACACTTGGGTTTGATGTGTTGGTACAGCTTGTGATTGCAGCAATGACAACACTTCCATGCTTGAGCTCTGCTGGCTGCCCGTGGAATTGAAATTTTGCAACTTTACCTTGGGCCTCTTTTGGTATAGCAAATCCCTAAATTGAAGTAAAACAATTAGTTCAAGCTCAGGTATACGGAGGCATTTACTCACAAGCTAGCACGTACATATAAGTAACAGAATAGACTCCTTAGCATAAACTACAGAGAGCTCAACGCATCTACATGGAGCCCAAATAAACTACATTATTCATGACTCGTGCAAAGAACAATTTAAAAGTTACATATATATATTTTGATATTGATGCTACCATTAAAGGCCTTAATTCTAGAGCACAAGTTTGCAACAATAGGGCATAAGTGATATCAAAACTAAAGTGGTTTCCATTCTCTCCAAGGATGGAAAACCATAGTGGGTATTGATGACAGTTTAGCTTATTACTGATTACCAAAAGCTGATTTAAGTTATAAACTACAAAACTATTTCCTTTGTACACTATCAAAATATGAAATATGGGTCTTGCGCAATTACTGTGACACACCATCACTAACCTTAAAGCCAACTTTGTTATCAAGACAAGCATGCCAATCAGCCTTCATTTCTTTCAAAGGCACCCGATCATGAGGTCTGAAAGTGTTCAGCCAATATAATTCAATATACCGAATAAATATATTAGATGGAAATCAAGAAACCAAAAAATACATAAAGGAAAAATGTAAAAGGACGCATAACTTGCCTCTTTGGTCCTGAGATACAGGGCTCAACATCAGCAAGATTTAGTTCAAGATAGGATGAATAAGCTCTTTCTTGTTGAGGCTAAATTCAAGAAAAGCATATTAACATGCAGTACCTCAAACATATGCACACGATTTGAAGAATAAGAATTTAGAGTGGAGACCAGACAGAGGATAATCTAGGAATATTACCTCATTATAGTCAACAAACATTTTGTTCGCCCTGAGATATGCCTCTATCATGGCCACCTATATATAAGCCCAAAATGAAAATTAATAAATGTCATAAGCATTTCAAATCCTGTGCAAAAATAATTAAGTTGACAAAACGTTATAGCGCTCAGTACTCACAGTCTCGTCACTTCTTCCAGTTAACTTGAGGTATTGTAAAGTAACATGATCTACAGGGAAGAAGCCCATGGTGGCACCGTACTCAGGAGACATGTTTGCGATAGTGGCCCTATCAGCTAATGATAGCTCACCCATGCCATCCCCTAAGGAACAGAAATCAAGAGTGCTCTAATTAGTTAGGACAATAGAATATACGTTAAAAAAATAAAATAACAAGATGCCTTATGATAATTTAATTACCATAAAATTCAACAAATTTCCCAACAACTCCATGCTTCCTTAGCATTTGGGTAACAGTTAAAACCAAATCAGTTGCTGTAACACCATTATGCAGTTTCCCAGATAACTTGAATCCAACGACACCAGGCAAGACCATACTCATTGGCTGTCAATATTAACAACTAGTGAAATTAGTGAAATCACAAAGCTAAATTACTCCATATGTACGTTTCAAGAAAAAGCAAATGAACATCCAGTTCAAAAAAGTTATATTCCATGAACACAAGATCAGAGGTTATGTACCTGACCAAGCATTGCTGCCTCTGCTTCAATACCTCCAACACCCCAACCAGCCACGCCAAGCCCATCTATCATAGTAGTGTGGGAATCAGTACCAACCACACTATCAGGATAGAGCAGGCCATCATTATTAAAAACAACACGTCCAAGGTACTCAAGATTCACCTGGAAATAAAAAATGTTGCAAGTTCACATTATCAACAAATGGATGCAGTGTCTTAAATTCAATTGAGTCAGCTAGTTTATCTGCTTTTAAATGTACCTGATGTACAATACCAGAACCAGGAGGAACAACAAGCATGTTACGGAAAGCATTTGACCCCCATTTAAGAAATGCAAATCTTTCCTTGTTTCTTTGGAACTCAAGCTCCATATTGGCCTGCACTGCATTCTCTGACCGCGTTACATCAACTTGAACAGAGTGATCGATAACAAGATCAACAGGTACCTGCCAGCCATATATTTCTAAAAATTACTAGTAGTTATAAGAAACATAAAATACAGAAAATTTATGCGGAAAATCATAACATGAAATCAGGGCAGGCAAAATATGATTCTAAGCATTGTGTATGACCCTCTTACTCTATATCAGTCTAAGAACCCTTTGTTGTTAGAAGTAAACAAGGTGAAAAAGATTACATAATTTACATCTCTATCAAAGAAAATTGCAGAAGCAAAGCTAACTTGACCAAACATAACATATAAGATGTAATAGTACGGATAAAAAAGTTTAAGGTGCATAAGGCGCTCCAAGATGTACATTTGGAAATTCGAAACCTTTTTGCGAGTGCCATCAATTGATAACAGAAGAAAGACAAAAGCATGTGATAACAACAATTTTTACCAGAGGATTAATCTTGTTAGAATCGCTACCAAGCCTCTTCATAGCATCACGCATACAAGCAAGGTCAACAACAGCAGGGACTCCCGTAAAATCCTGGGGAAGAGAGGTTACAAGGAGGATTACTCACTACTTGCAATCACGCAGATAAAATAACAAATTACACTTTGCACAGAAGTCAATGCAGAACCTGCAGGAGAACACGAGCAGGCTTAAAAGGAATTTCAACTTGCTTAGCAGAACTATTTTCCCAGTCAAGAATCTTCTCGATATCTTCTTTCTTAACTTGGAAATTGTCACAATTACGAATGGCAGATTCCAGGAGAATTCTGATGGAATAAGGTAACCTATCTGCAATACACACATTAAGATGATAGCATTAGTAATTGAACAAGCTGAAGCTGAAAGAGTAATGCTTTATACTGGAGATGGAGAGAACAGTACTTCGTTAGACAAGTGATGTACTGAAATAAGAGGGGCAATTTTTTTCAATATTCCAACCAACATATTGGTGTATTCAGGAAAAAAATATCAAATGACGAAAAGGAATCACGGCAAGTGAAAATAGTGAATTACCAATTCTTGGATCGTTCAGAGAAGGAAGGCTGTAGAACGTTCCGAACTCGCCACCCCCAGGCTTAGGGAGACTCGTCAGGTTCCCCTTGAAAGGATTTTCACCAGCTGGAATGGCGTGGGAACAACCAGTACAAAAATTTCAACCGCCGAATATGACAGTTAGTAAGGTCAAAGGAAAATGTAAAATGTAAGTTTCGAATCATGCAAGGCTCCACTTTCCAGGAAACAAAAGTAGGATTCATGTTTAGCAAGAAGGTGAAAGACATGGTGGAAATATAACATCCTCGCTGACCAATAGAACAAGAAAAATATCCACCGGATTATAGAATGAGAGAAGAGTCCAGGATTCTCGGAGGGAACGGGAACGTACCCATGGAAGACATCCTGCGTTGAAACCGTTCAATCATGGGAGCAACGGCTCTGATCTGAGCCCTGAGACTGACCGGAGACTTCCAGTCGACGCCGTGGCCCCAACGGGGAGCGAAACTGCGGAACGATCGGGGCGTGGAAAAGGAGCTGAGAGATCGGTGGCCAGCCAAAGTAGGAGGGTGCGCAAGGCTTCTAGAGAAAGAGGGATACATAAGCTTAGCTCTGGCAGCTCTGAGGAGTGAGGAAGCTGATGAAGAGGACGGTAAATACATGGTGATGATCACGCATCCAAAGGCAACAAGGGATTGATGGGGGAGGAAGGAAATGGAGAAGCTCTAAAAAGGGCAGCCGGGTTTAGGGGCGTGTGGCGAGCAGCTGTGAGCTAGGGCTGCGTGCCTTGTTCAACAATGCCATTTGCATGTCAAAGAAAACTTTTTCCTGACTTGCACAAACTAAGAAAAAAAAAATTTGATATTCATAAAATTATTTCATATCAGTAAAATACTTTTTTCTAACGGATCCTAAAACACACCTTATTTTTCTTACGAATTATAGATTTTAGAGTAAATATAGGAAAGTAAGCTAGGACGAAGGAGAGAAGCCAAAGTGGTGAATAAACATTTGTCTGTGCTTTGACCAGGGCTCCGCAATACTCTTCTTCTTGTTGTTGATTTTAAACAGTATTATTGAAATAGGTGGGTATATGTAACTTAAAAGAGAAGGATGAGAACTATGGCTTGTTTGGAATTGAGGCTAAGATGAATGACAAGGGAAATCAGGCCTGAACTTGCGATTCCGAAGGGGTACGGGACCTCTAAAATTTGTTGTTCTATTCCTTTTGATAATACATGACCAATTGTTTAGGTTGTTAGTAGCATGGTTGTAAAGGAAGGCATACCATATTGATGGACAGATTGCTTGTATTGCAGCGGGTTCAGGCGCATCCATTGATTTTCAGAAAATCAAGTATGCATTAGTACTATTGGATTTATTTTACACTAACTCATTTGCTAATTTTGAACCCACTAAATTTTTGTTCTAATTCTTCTTAAAAAATATTAAGAATAAACCTCACTTATCTTCTCAAAAAATAGTTTGCACCGCCTGAATCAAAGTCTTGAGTCCGCCGCTCAAGGGATCCCATGGCCCGCGGGGCAAAGTGGCAGTGGGTGTATTTGGGAATCCATTAGGAGAAAGGAGTTTACGGATTTCTAGATGGTTCTTATAGATTTCGATATAGTTTTTACGGATCTTAAAATGGTTTTATTTTAACTTGTATGTACCACTAGGAAGAAGTTCTTCCCAAACATGCCGAGTATGTTCCGAAGTTGTTGGCATTTGGCTTGGGGTCAAGTTGTTCCGTCTAACCGTCCCTCAATGCTGCAGGAGGCTATCCTGTGATACACCTCCAATTGCGCTCCCTCCCTTCCTCCCTCCCATCTTTTTCTGTTTTTTTTTTTGCCCCTTTTAGTATGCATATATTTGGATATGTGTTGATGTTTGATTACTGATTCAAATGTTAATACAACATTTAATCCTTCAACTTTTAATCTCATATTTGGTGTAGGGCAAGCAGTGCGGATGCGATGCAGGAGATGGGAGGAATAGTGTCCAAGGATGGCCCAGCCAGTCATGGGGGAAGCATCAGAGGTGGGGCCCAAACACACGTTGACGATTCTCAGCATACGATTCTTCTCTGCCATTGCCTCCACGTATCGTGCTGGACGACGTTTTGGAACTTTCCTAGGCACATGTATAATTCAATTCATTCTCTGCTTCTGTTAACAATTTAAAATAAAAAAAAAAGAGGAGAAGATCACAATTAAACACTTCCTTGGAGGGTGTAATATCTAACAAATCCTATAAATTTATTAAGACGCTAGGTTATAAGTACGGGAGTTTTATTGACAAATATTTAAAATTATCGGATATTAATTATTTGATTGAGATTTAATTATAATTCTTTCTAAAAAAAGCCATGTTTATGAACCCGGACCGGACCGGCCGGTTCGAACCGCAAACCGGCCTCCTGTCCGGTCCGATCGATAATTTGACTCCGGTTTGGGGTCAACCCGGTCTGACCCGGAGTAAATCGGGATCAATCTGGTCAACTCGGTCGGGTTAGTGGGTTGAGAGGGTTGACCTTTTTTCCTTTTTTTAAAAATTTTTCTTTAAAAACAAAATAATAATTTTTTTAATTTGTAAAAAATAAAAAATAGAACTCCTTCCCACACATGCCCATTATTGCATTTGCATCTACTCATCTTCTTTTTAATTAGTTTTTAAAAAGGATGAATTATTTTGAAATTTCAAATTCGAAGGTTAAAAAATAAAAAACAGAACCCGTACCATATATATTTTGTTATAATAAATATTTCAAAATTATAAATAATGTCAAAGAATATATAAGATACACGTATATGATTAGTTTAGTAATTGTTACTTTATTAATAATAGAATTTACTGCTTCGTTTTTTGAATTTTCAATTTTGGATAGTTTGATTGTGTCAATGTGTTATAAGATTTATTTTTTTAATTTTTTTATTTCTCACAAGTCTGACCCACTGACCCTTAACCCACTACCTTATCCAGTTCGGTCACCGATCCGGTTTCCTGTACATTGGTTATATATAGATCCAAGGACATAGTTTGTTTGGTGGTTTGTATTTGACTTATATTTTATTATAGTTCCTCAAATTTATGAAATGCATTTTTAATTCTTAAATCTTACACCCCGTTTGGTATCAGGGAATTGGGGTCAGAGAATTGGAAGTGGAAGTGTAATCAGATTTTTGTGTGTTTGGTGCTCTGGAAGTCAGTTCCAATTCTAGGAAAATGGTTGGAACTCGGTTCCAACCTATTGGCCATGGAACCAAGTTCCAACTTGCTTGTTTCCACCATTACCCTCAAAGATCTACCGCCTTGGTGGAGGATGACGGCGAAAACTCAGTTGGTGGAGGACGACGGCGAACTCAGTTGGTGGAGGATGACGCCTTGGTTGGAACTTGGTGGAGGACAACGGCGAACTCAGTGGAGGATGGTGACGGTGGACGACGGAGTCTTGCAGCGACGGTGAATAGATAATGAAACCAGAAAATGACGATGACCAGAAAACGATGGAGTCTTCTTCTCCGACATCGACTTCTTCTCCGACAGCTTTCAATCTCCGACATTGACTTCTGCAGTGATGGTGAACAGAGAACAAAGCCAAGCTCTTCGATCTCTGTCTCTCGATCTCCACATGTGCTGGTCGGAATTGCTGATGGCTGGAGAGAGGGGAGATTTTTTTTTGGGGATCTCCGACATCGACTTCTGCAGCAACGGTGAACTGAGAACGAAGATGAAATGGGTTTGACGGTGGGTTCTCATCCACAGTCTCTTCATCATCAGAACGATGAAATGGGTTTGACATCCGACAACGATGAAATGTCAACTGCCACAGTCTCTTCATAATCAAAACCAAAGCTTCTTTTCTGGAAATAGGTTTGATGGTGGGTTCTCATCCCTGCAATTTCCGATTTCTGGGGGGCAGATGAGGATGAATGGCGGCGGTTCCGGCCTCGCTTCCAAGCTCTTCGATCTGGAGGGAGGGGAGAATTTTTTTGGGGAGAAGAGAGAGTTTTTTATTGGGAGTATATTAGTCTTTTCACCTTATAAATATAAATATTAAATTAAAATAATACCCACTTCTTCCACCATACTGTGCCCGTTTGGATAAGCGGTGGAAGAAGTGACTTTTTTGTAGAAGTTATTTTGAAAAATGACTTCTGAGTAGAAGTTAAAAATGTAACGTGATTTATGTTTGGATTAGCGGTGGGAGAAATGATTTTTTTTAAAAAGGAGAAAGCGTTTGGATAAACGTTAGAGAAGTGATTTTTTGTGACAAATTACATAAAAGGACATGAATCTCATTAAGTGACATATATTCATATATTTTATTTTAGCTATTTGTGATAATTTTGAGGATAAAGACAATAATAAAAAATAGTAAATGAAAATATATATAAATTAAATATTAAAAAAATTTCTAGCTTTCAATGTAATAGCTTTAGTAATATCCTCTATTTCAAGGGTAGTTCCATAAAACTAGCGGCAGTTCCGTGTCGTACATTCTACTTAAGCTCACATCATCAGCCATTGATCATTTACAAAATTTTATTCTCTCTCTACCTCACTCCCTCTCTCTCTAAGGTTGTTAAAATGGCACCCATGAGTCTCCCACCTGGATTTAGATTCCACCCGACAGATGAAGAACTCGTTGCTTACTACTTGGAAAGAAAAATCACAGGCCGTTCTATGGAGCTTGAAATTATCCCTGAAGTTGATCTTTACAAACCCAACGGGAGATCGCGAGTGACACTGCGATGAACGGATGGAAGGAAATTAGACGAATGGAAGAAAGAGAGGGGTTGCCGATGGTGGTCACCGGTGATGGGTTGATGCCGATGCTGCCGGAGCTGCAACACAAGTTGGGGAGGCATGATGACTGAGCGCAGTAAGTCAGAGTAGGAGGAGTGATAATGCTCCAACACCTGCTCATAAACGCTCGCCTGGACGCTACAAGCTTTTCGCACCGTGACGCTCTCCCGCTTCTGCGAAAACGCTGCTTCGCCGGGAGAAGCGCTTCTTGTAAGAAGCTGATCCAAACGACCGAGTACCAAGCCGCCGAGCGTTTCGACCAAAAACGCCACTTATGGGCTCTGCAACGCTGAACCAAACGATGCCTTATTTTATATTCTAAAAACGTGATCTTTTTAATATATATAGTTATTTAAACATATATAGAGTATTTATATTTATTTCACACTCGTTTTGAACTTATGGCTTGTTTGGAAGCTATTTTGAAAATAGGTTTTACATATTTCGAGGCAAAACCTAGGTTTTGGAGAATAGATTTTGAAAAATAGCTTTTACAGATTTCGAGGCAAAACCTAGGTTTTGAAAAGTGATTTAGGACTTGTTTGAATTTCATTTTCAGAATAGCTTTTACAAATTTCGAGGAAAAATCTAGGTTTTGGATAATAGATTTTGGAAAATAGCTTTTACAGATTTTGAAAAGTAATTTATGTTTGGAAGGTTATTAGCTTTTACGGATTCCGAGGCAAAAAAGTAAGTAGGAAAGAGGAAAGAGAAAGAATGAAAAGTAGGAAAGAGGAAAAAGAGGAAAGAGAAAGTAGGAAAGAGAAAAGAGAAAAAAAGAAAAAGTAGGAAAGATGAAGGAGAAATAAGGAAAAAAAAGTAGGAAAGAGAAATAAGGAAAAAATTCGGAAAGAGGAAAGAGAAAAAATTAGAAAAAAGAAGAAAATGTAGGAAAGAGAAAACTTAAGTTTTCAAAACCTAAGTTTCAATTTGTAACCAAAACAACTTTTTAGAAAATTTTTTGTATTTGGACAAAACCTAGGTTTTAGGGTAAAACCTAAGTTTTGAAACCAAATCTAGATTTCAGGAAGAGGAGGCAAACAAGCCCTTATGTTTAGGAAGTTATTAGGTTTACGGATTCCGAAGTAAAAAAGTTGGTAGGAAAGAGGAAAGAGAAAGAAAAGTAGGAAAGAGGAAAGAGGAAAGATGAAAAGGTAAAAAATAGGAAAGAGGAAAAAGTATGAAAAAGAGGAAAAAAGTAAGAAAGAGAAAACTAGATTTCAAAACCTTGGTTTCAAACTGAGGTTTTGTAACTAAAATAGATTTTTTAAACATTTTTTGTACTTGGACAAAACCTAGGTTTTGGGGTAAAACCTAGGTTTTAAAACAAAACCTAGGTTTCAGGAAGAGGATGCAAACAATCCCTTAGATGTGGAAGTATAAATGTATCATGATTTAATATATGCACGTATTATAATCCAACTTGATTTAAATTAATCAAGCTTTGTGGATATTTGGTTTATCTAAAACATAAAATCCACCTCATATATTTAATTTAAACAGTACAACCGTATTTAGAATAAACTAATCCAAATAACCGTATAATCTAACTCGCCCCTATATGCATTAAAAAAGGTCGCGTAAATAAATTTAAAGATGATTTTTTTTGTAAAGTGCATGTATAATCTTGTGGAGGCAATTTTATTCAAAGTATAGTCAAATATTAAATATGAGCACATCTCATGACGGGAATTCAAACATTGACTCGCCGAGTTACAAAAGATCGACGCTTTCCGATAAACTCAATCCATTAATATCTACATATGGTCCGTTTTGCTGAAAAATTTTGTGAACCAGGGGTCAATTAAATAATATAGCTTGTTGAAGCTAGACAATTTGTCCATTTGGTTACGAACAAGCTATAAATAAGTTAAGGTTGTCGCCTTGTCTTTTGGAATATTACATTGACATGTGCCCTCACACAGTCACTGTGGTCAAGAAACATGAACATCCTATATTTTTTTTTAAGTACCTTTAGAAAAATTCAAAAATTAGGAATTGCTACTAAGAAGTGTTTGACATTGCTAATTTAGTATAGTAAATAGCTAATAAAGCGTAACATAAAAACTTATCTCGAACTTTAGAAACATAAATATAATGAAACGTGGTAGTTTTTCAAAAATAGTGAACCGAAGTTCAAATTCATAATAGAATATGTATTCACATTTAATACTGAGCATCATATCGAACTTTATAAAAAGAATTTGACTCGACCAAAGTGGTTGGATGTATGTGTCCATCAGAAGGAGCCAGTCCCTCGCAAAATAACATCAAGGTCCAAATCCCCACAAGGAGATATGTCAATATTCAATATCCGATAATCCTTGAATATAATTGCATCCATTAGAAAGATACATGTGTTTAACAAGCAAAATATTGATTTAGGATTTTGAAATTTTGTTTATGTAAAGTTTGTCATAGATGATACTGAGCTTTCACATATGTAAATGCTGTTGATGCCTTATTTTGATGATAACAAAATGATTTCAGGAATTATAAAGCTCAAATTGTTGATGATTAAGTGCTCTTAGTGAAACACTTGAGTTCTGTAATCAAGTCATCAAGTTTGTATGAAAGTATTGAGAATACTCGAGTACTGTGCTTTAATACTCGAGTATCAAGGTTTTTCATAAGTTAAAAATCAATACTTTCAGACCACACTTGAGTTTTTGTTGAGAGTGTTGATAATACTAGAGTTCTGAACTTTAATACTCGAATATTGTGAGTTAAAATGTTTTTGAGATTCAACACTTTAAGTGAAAACTCAAGTATTAAGATGAAGTGTTGCAAACACTTGAGTAATGTTTTGAAACACTCGAGTAATGGTGTTAAAATCAGAATACTTCCGTATGAAACTCAAGTATTGTGTTGAAGTATTAACAACACTCGAGTATTGTGTTGTAATACTCGAATATCGGGTTTTGTTTTCAAAAGAATACTCAACACTTGAAGCAGAATACTTGAGTTACAAATGAAA
>JANTPZ010115996.1:0-15876 GCA_025593235.1 Vachellia pachyceras
AATTTCATGGCCAATGAAGTAATCATATTCGATTAAAAATAAAATAACTGAAAGCAAAAGGGCCACCAATGTTGGAAAAACGAAGAAATAGATACAGTGGTGTATATGAAAATAGTTTTAGAAGACCAACATTTAGCAGTATCGATTAATTGTTTCGTACTTCACTTAAAAGACAAAGCCTAAAAAAGCATATTGCTAGCAAAAATAATCATTAATATACCTTTGGTATATCGTTGATCTGATCGGCAAAATCAACATACTGTAGAACTCAACGAGACTTTTATCCTCTTGATCTTCATCATTGTCACAAGTTTTGTCAGACTTCATGGTTAACTGCACAAAAAGAAGCAAATAACAAAACCATAAATTGATTTTTGTTAAATCAAAACAAATAGAATATAAGAGAGAACGCAAACAAAACATGCAGATTTAGAACTGATTAGCTCAAATTCAACTAAACATCTAAAAAATTGAACGCCAGAACTGAAATATGACCCTTAAAAAACTCAAGGGAAAGGCGAAATTACATCACAACAACATGAATAGGGATGCCTATAGATCTTAACGATCACCGCATAATGATTTAACCACTTGTTCTTCGAACCATAATTGCATCACTAGTTCACCAACTGCCAAGCATTTCATACCCAATCTAAACAAAATTGAAATAGTTGATTGAGTTTCATTTAAACACACCTCTCTCAAACTCAGGATCTAAATGATTCACCAAATGTTCTTCAGTCTAGAAAACGATCGATCCTCCAGCGACATCATCATCCACATACTTAACAGGAAAAGAGAACACACACCCCTCAAAATTTCTGAGTAGAAAACATCCAGAAGAGAGTTGTCAAGATCCACAAGCCACAAATAGTTGCTCTCTGAAAACGAGAGAAAGAAAAGGGAACTTGGCTTTTGTAACACTGAAAACCCTTGTGCGGCGAGCGTAGCGTGAGAGAGAGAGAGGGATAGAGTAATTTTAGGGTTAGGCCTCCAAGCAACAAATGTGGTGTGAGAGGAGGGGAGAGTGTAAATGTGGGATTCTGCCTAAAACCGGAGTGCGTGGTATGTGTGTGAGAGAGAATAAATTCTTATAAGATACAGATTGAATTATTACCTATTCAACCTTTATTCTTTTACGTCATTCATTGTATACATAAAAGGAAGATTATAATAAATGTTCATTACTAATTCCTAGCTACAGTTGATAATTCTTGAGATCACTTAAGGAAAATTTGATTCCGGGGGGACCCAGTTAAAATTTTTATCGTTGAGAGTGACTTGAATCAAAATACCGATAATTTGCATGTATAAATGCCTCCATAAAATAATTTCGTCTATCTCTTGAAATCACTTAACGGAAATTGCTGACTGATCAAACTTAATACTGTTATGTTAAATATTTTTTTATTTTACACAATTTAATCTATCAAATTTATTGTATTCTTAAATTAAAATTAAAATGTGAGTATGCTTTGTCAACATTTTATTATATAGTCATCAATTAAATTTGATGAATCAGCAATTTCTTTTAAGAGAGACTAATGGTGTTAGTTTGATGGACTGAAAGTGCACTTTTTAAATTTAAAAAACTAAAATGAAACATGACGCAAACATAAATGATTAAAAGTATACTTTAGCCCATATATATATATATATATTGTGAGTTGACTCTCAGACTTTACCTTCCATGTCACAAAATCTTGTTCAGTCTCTCGTAGTAAAACGGTTAAATTCATGAGTTCCCTTGTCGAGCTTATCATTCTACATTCCTACATTATAAAATTATGTCAATTTATTTTTAAACTCGCACTAATTTCTTCAATTAGATTATACTAGTGACTTTATATATGAATTTCATAAAAATTTCTTTTTTGGGTATGTTAAATTATGATTATTGATGCATTTAATTTTAATAATTTCAATTTAAAATATATTGAAATTATTTTTTATAATTTTAATTTTTAATCATATGCTTTTAGTAGCTATTTATTGAAAAAAAAAGTAAACTATTGCAAGTTACATTCGAGTTTATGATCCAAGTTTCACTAAAAAACAAGGAAATTATCGAAGGAATTTGTCACATAATCATCAATGGAATTGAATTATCGACGAAATTTCAGACATAATTTGATCAGCTGCAATATTTATAGTAACAAATTGTGTTACCAGTAGAATTCTAATTCTGTCACAAATTTCCAACGGATTTAGCATTTTTCCCCAGTTTTTTTTTCGAAATTCCATCTGTGAATTTCCAACATAATTTTTTGTCACAAATTCTGTCGCAGATTTATTTTTTCTAATAAATAAAATGCCACATGTCACCTCTACAGGCAGCCACCTCATATCATGCCCCACCTTGTGTCACCCTATCAGCCACCACGTGTGATATCTCATGACCAGCACCTCGCTTGCCATGTGTCTCAACTATATAAAACTAAAATTTTGCCATCTACAGGAATTGAATCTTGGACCCGTTTGGCATGTTACTATATATATATATATAATGTTCTACTACATAATAAATTATATACATTAATATAAATATGTATACATATTTATGCATTTATATATAAATGAATAATATTATTAGAAACTAAAAATTAATTGAATGATATTTTTAATTTAAATGGATACAACTTCAAAAGAATTTTTATGTATATATTTATTATAATTTCTTAACATAAATTAATTTCAAATAGGATAAATTAAATTTAATTCTAAAATCATTTTTAATTACAAATTTTGAATTTAAATTCTCTTTTAACGAACATTAATTAAAACTAAAAATTATATTAAAAATTATGATAAATATATGACTAGTTCTATTGTTAAAATAAATACTTCATATAAAATTAGTGATGGAATTGTCATAGAAATTAGCTATAGTAATTAGCGATGAAAATTTTTCATGGTTAATCTAGATAAGAAAAATTTCTGTTGAAAATTCCGTCACAAAAATTTTCAATGGAATTTTTGATGAATTAACCATGGAAAAAATTGTATATGTTTACATCTCTATCATGAGTTTGCTTAAACCTAGTTTGACAACCTTGATAAAGGCAACCATGAAAAAGAGAGAAATAGAGTAATTTTATGGTTATGCATTGACATAGTTTTAGAGGTTGGTCTTTCAAATTATGCTACTTTTCATTTAAGGTAGCTAATTTAATTTTATCCCATGTATTTAATTTCTTTATATTGATTGCTAATGGATGTCAATGTATCAGAAATCATGGGTAGTTATGGTATGACATAAAAATTTTAATTTTTTTTACCAGAATTTCAAATATTCAAATTAAATATTTCGTTTTTAATTTTTGCATTCTTTTTTTTTCTAGATATATGGATAAGAACAACAAATCTCTTTTTGTATTTCCTTCTATTTAGCCTCGTTCAATTTTTTTAACATCCAAAACTGCACTAACATTTCTACATTGTTAGGTTAAAGTATAAATTTAGTCCTTTCAGTAAATTTACAAAGTACACTTTTGGTTCTCTATAGTTAACAACGTTAGTTTTATTTAACAAAAAATATTAATTCAATCACCATTATGTAATTAAATAATGTCAAAAAATACTTAATATTGATTATTTAAAAATTTTTATATTTTAATTTTAACAATATTTTATTAGCATTTAATTATATAATCACCGTTTAAGTTTGCTATATCACCTTTTTTCATTAACAATAAAGGATTAAAAGTGTACTTTTTAAATTTAAGAGATTAAATTGAAACACGGCATAAATTTAAAGAACCAAACATATACTTTCATATTGTTATATCAATAAGAGCTCCTTGCATATTGGTATAGTGACTCTAAAATCAATTGATTTGCTAGGTTTCTTGGAATTAATTGGAGGTAAAAATGATCTTTTATAAATCTAACATGAGCTAAGTACTAAAATATTTTTAATTGAGTATAGATCTAGATGAAATTAAAACGTTAGGAATATTGATTAGTAAGGATTCTTACTAGTCATTGTGCATAGTTAAAAGGATAACTTAGTATTAAAATTGAATAAGGAAGGTTAGTGGATTCAATCACCTAGGACATCCTTTTTATTGAATTTAAGTGTACTTATTTAGTTTAATTAGTTAGTAAAATCACATTTAATTATTCTTGGTTAATTTGTTATTTACATTATATTACTTATTAATTAAATATAGACTCCACGTAGAGATCGACATAGATTAGTACTACTATATTGCATTTAATTTAGTTTTTATTTGAAAGCCACACAGCAAGGTATCATTAAATTGGCGTCGTTGCCAATTTGATAACTCATGTTGTGGAGGCAATCAAATAAAAACTAAGCTAAATGCAATATAGTATTACTAACCTAGGTCGATCTTTACGTGGAGCCTATATTTAATTCCTAAGTTATTTAATGTAAACAACAAATTAACCAAGAATATAATTATCAAATGTGATTTTGCTGACTAATTAAAATAAATGAATGCACTTAAATTCGATAAAAAAGATGTCATAGGTGATTAAATCCACTTACATTTCTTATCTAATTTTAATACTAAGTTCTGATTTTAACTAAGCATAAAGACTAGTAAGAACCCTTAATAATCAATATTCCTAACGTTTTAATTTAATCTAAACCAAGACTCAATTAATCAATTAGAAATATCTTAATACTTAGCTCATGTTAGATTTATAAAAGATCCTCTTTACCTCCAATTAATTCTTAGAAACCTAAAAAATCAGTTGATTTCAAGAGGATAAAAGAAAATAATTGAATAACAAAAGTATTATAGTTCAATCACGATCTAAAGAACCAATGTAACATAAGTATCACAATCCAGATTACATTAACCTATCATAATTCTGTTATATATAAATCATAAACTATAACAACCTAGAATTATAATATACACGTATACATATTAGAAAGTGAAATTAAAATTCAAAGAACTTTCCTATTTACGCAAGGACTCAGGTTAGCTTCATCATCACCATCGGACAAGTAATCTAACCGCTCATAGTTGGAGAATTAAATCCCAATTTGAAGCTTCCATGTCCACGGTACTCGTGGAATGGATGAATGAAGTAGTGGCTTGTGAATATGAATCAGAAGGCGTGTTTCTTGTGTGTGCGCGGCATCCCCTGGAGGTGAATGGATTCATTGTGCGGCGCTCTCTTCCTCTCAGGCAGCTGGACGTGATGGGTATATATACACCCAAAAAAGCCTAATAATAATAATAATAATAATAATAATAATAATATAAAACAAAACAAAACAAAATAAATGGGTTTGTGAGTTTGGCCATTCTCTAGTATTAAATTTTTTTGAATTTATTTTTTAATCCCAATTTCTTTCAAGAATATTCTTAATTAGCTTTAAATTCATATAATAATTATTAATCATAATTAATGCAATTAAACTCAATAAAAGCCCACGAATAGCACTAAAATCTATTAAAATGCTACACATTGACTTAATAAAATATGATTATTTCATACTCACATAAATTTTTATTGTGTCAAAATCCTTGTGAGAAATATAAACAAAATAAAAGTAGAACAAAAAAAATATACTTGTCAATATATGTACTTTTTGGTATATGTTAATTTGATAGGAAAAAAACATTAAATATCATTGAGGCTTTTACGATATGCACCATCTCGATGGCCACGATATCTACATTTGTCATCGACCTGTGACACACTGCAATAGTGGTGCTAGGTCTTCGACGAGGCCTTTTTCAAAGCGTATGTCCTCACACCGAGAACCCCTTCATCATTGTGAATAACTCACAATAACTCTTTTACTGTCAAAAGTAGATTCAGTCAAAATTTCATATAGCATTCCCATCCTTTCCAAACTTTCTTCCTGTTTCCAGTAAATTGCTTTTCATTCCAATAAAAACTCTTAACTAGAAAGATATATTACTTCATAAATTGCTCTAAATGTCTACTAATTAAGATTTCTGGACAAAACATTTAAGGTAAATCAATAGTTTTGACCAATGTTTATAAACAGCCACTAGTTCATTATTTGATTTTGATTTGATGGCCAATGAAATACTCATATTCACTTAACAAATAAACTAACTGAAAGCAAAAGGGCCACCAATGTTGAACAAACGAAGAAATAGCTACAGTGGTGTATATGAAAATAGTTTTAGATGACCAACATTTAGATGTATCTATTAATTGTTTCGTACTTCACTTGAAAGACAATGCTCAATTGAGCATATCACTAGCCCAAATGCTCATTAATATACCTTTGGTATATCGTTGATCTGATAGGCAAAATCAACATGCTGCAGCACTCAAAGAAACTTTTATCATCTTGATCTTAATCATTGTCACATTTGTGTGACTTCGTCATGGTTAACTGCACAAAAAGAAGCAAATAATAACACAATAAATTGATTTTTGTTTAATAAAAAAATATAATATAAGAGAAAACACAAACCAAACATACAATTCAGAACTGAATTAGCGAAAATTCAACTACTAAACCCATAAAAAATTGATGGCCGAAACTGAAATATGACCCCTATGAAACTCAAGGGAAAGGCGAAATTACATCACAACAACATGAATAGTGATGCTTATAGATCTTAACCATCGCCACATAGAGATTTAACCATAGTTTTCTGAATCAAATACGCATCAGCAGTTCACCAACCACAAAGCATTCCATACCTAATCTAAATAAAATTGAAATAGTTGATAAGATTCATTTAAACACACCTCCATCATAACTCAAGATCTAAATGATTCACCAAATGTTCTTCAGTCTAGAAATTGATCGATCCTCAACCCATAACATCATCCGCATGCATAGCAACAAAAAAAAACACACATATAAACCCCTTCAAAATATCTCAAAAGAAAAAATCAAGAAGAGAGTTGTCAAGATCCACGAGCCACAGACAATTGCTCTCTCAAAAAGAGAGAAAGAAAAGGGAACTTGGCCTTTGAAACACTAACAACCCTTGTGCGGCGTGCGTAAGCTGGCAGAGGGAGGGAGTAAGTGATTCTAGGTTAGGCCTCAAGGCAACAAATGTGATGTGAGAGAGGGTGGAGAGTAAATGTGGGATTCCGCCTGAAAACGGCGTGAGTAGCTTGAGGGGGGGGGGGAGTGGGTGATTTTAGGGTAAGGTCTTTTAAGGATTTTTTTTTGGTATAAGTTGAGGATAGGTATTTGATTAAAGAAGAGCAGCTGATTTAAATTTTCTTTTATATTATATGTATCCAACTTTTTACATTTTCCTTTTGCTGACTCTGATTGAATGCTGAGCAGAAAAAGTGAGTGAATGGATACCAATGTATTTGGAATTATTATGAGTAGTTATGGTATGACATAAATCTATATACACTTTTAAATATTTGACCAGAATTTCATATGTATAAACTGAAATGGTTTCTATGCATTCTATTTTTTTGTTTTCTTTATTCAAATAAGCAGAAGCATTCATGGGCTAGAATAAATCGACAAAAAAGGAAAAAAATCAATTTAGGTTAATTGCGGATATCTACAAATTCATTTTAATGGAATGGATGCTCTTAAATTACACTAGGAAGTATTGTTTCGAAAGCTCATATCTTGCATCCCACCACTTTGGCCAACAGTTGAAGAAGCTATCAAATCAGGAAAATGAGAAACAAAAGAAAAACTTGCTTTTTATTGTTCGAGCTTCAAGAAAAACAATGCCTATATAAGGTGTAGTTTTCCTCACACTATGTTAAGAAATATTGAATATACTTTTTAATTTGTTCTTGTCTAATAGACACGATCATGACCGACTCTAGAGAGTAATTAAAGAACAACTTTCTCAACTGAACCACTAGTGAAGAACTGAGATGATTATGGCCCCGAAAGAGAGTATGAAATAACACAGTGCAAAGAAAATTTCAGCAAAATGGAAGTCACTGTTGACATCAACGAAGGTTGTCTTTATTATCTTGCTCCAGTGGCCGCGCCGTCATAAAAGAATGTGAAAGAAAGAGGGATTTTTGGTTGAAACGTAAAGAGGGATTTTAATTGATAGAGGGAGGGAACAAGTAAACATTCAAAGGCAAAGTGGTCATTCAACAACACTAAAATCCCTAATCAGACCTCTTGATATAACAATTTAGAAATGTCGGTGCAGTGTAAGATGTACATTGAATGGTTGAAATGTAAAAAAAAAAAAATGGAATGAGACTAAATACAAGGAAATAAGAGAAGGGATTTGTCATTCTTATCCATTTATCTAGACAACAAAAAAAAAGAATATAAATATTTAAAACTAAAGATTTAAATTAAAATATTTGAAATTCTGGAAAAAAATCTAAAATGTTTATGTCATACCATAACTACTCGACATCCATTAGCAATCAACATAAAGAAGGTAAGAAATTAAATACGTGGGTAAAATTAAATCAGCTATCTTCTTAAATAAAAAATATTTTAATTAGACAGACCAACCTGTAAAATTATACTCTCTCTCTCTCTCTCACTCATGTCCTGCCTGCTATTTCAATATGTAACCCTAAAAACACAATATTTCTCTTGCATTCATGTTTGCCTTTAGTAAGGTGTTAAACTCATAAATTTAAGCTAACTCGTCATAGAATGTAAAACCTAGGATCATAAACTCAAATCGTAAAATTGTGAGTTTAGTTTTGTCACTAAACAACTATTTAATGCATATAATTAAAAATTGATTTAAATATATTTGAAGTTGAAATAATTGAAATTTCATAATTCAATAATCATAATTTAGCATGCTCAACCAAGAAATTTTTGTGAAATTCATATATAGTCACTAGTCATAATATAATTTAAAAATTAGTATGATTTGAGATTAATTTGCCCTGATTTTGTAATGAAGAAACTTGAAAACGGTAACTTCCGTGACTTACATCTTGAGTTTAACCGAATTTACATCCAGTACAAGTGTAAGAGTGACAAAACTAGAGAGTCAACTCATGCATTTAAAACTAAAAGCCTCTAGTAAGAGAATACTTGTATTTAAATACATACATACTATAATATCCCAAATTTCGTAAACAGAATTAAAGGTCAAACTGATGAATTACAAAATCATTTGAGCCCCGTAAATGAGGAAAAATATAGAGGAAAATACCTAAAGGAAAGAAAGATCCTGATTGACTAAGTCCCTAGTCTTAAGGATTTTAAGTAAGAATGACCAAAGGGCAAAACGGTCATTTGGTTAAATGACAAGAGTAAAATGGTTATTTTGATTAAAAAGGCCTACGACATGAAATATCATCAAATAATAAGAACATTTTGATAATTTGGTAAAAAGTCAACAAAAAGTCAAAATTGAGCAAAAAGTCAAAGTTGACCAAAAATGTCAAAGTCAACCAGGGCAAGGTTGGAATTAAGAAAGAGTAGAAAAATGATGGCATTTTGGAAATTATGACAAAAGTAGAAAAGGTAATGGCATTCTCGTAAATAAGAGGTAAATAAAGGATTTCAGAGTTAAGGACAACCGAAAAATAATTATTTGAGGTAGCAGGAGTCCTCAAATGCTGGAGACCTAAACTGAGAAAAGTTTGGTTGGGTCATAAAGTAATTAATAAAATTATTATTCAGTATCCGGTGCGGGCAGTTTCGTTGTACGGAGAACAACAGTGCTCGAAAAGCCCGAAAAGTATTTTCTTAGAAAATTAATTACGAAAAATCCGGAAAGAATTTCGAGGAACGGAAAAGAGCTTGAGAGTCAGGGAAAAATATAGAATTTTTCCATGTCCTTAAGTCAAATTGGCCACCAGAAGACCGTTTTACGATGTTGCACGCAAATCGAGGAATCCTGATGAGTTACGAGGGAAACCTAGAGATGCTATGGACTAGGACATGATGCCACCTAGGCAAGGAGGCCTAGGGAATGGTGCCACATGAGAGATAAAGCCTCCGGAAAAGTAAAAAGGTAGTTATGTGCGTAAAGGTTACTTTACGGAATTGCATGCCACCGGATCAAGTAACTGACCGAGCCAGGGCCCAATCAGCCAACCAGACTTGAAGGGAAAGCAAAAGGGCGCCATTTTCAGCAAGGAGTGCCAAGAGGACAAGTGGCACAAGGAGGATCAAGTATTTTAAAACTTGGTCATCAAGTTTCTCTCACAACCACGCAATTTTTCAAGAGCAAGTTTAATTAAGCTCTCCCTCTCTCTTTCTCTCATTTTGCACGCCACTTTCTCTCTCTCCTTGGGAGAAAATTGCTCTCGCTTCTCTCTAGAAAATACTCCCTCCCCAAGCAAGAAAGAAGAAACCCAAGCTCCATAACACTAGGTAAGATGCTCTTGCAACCTAATCTCCCTCCCTCTTTTCTTGAGTTTGCCACTACTACTACCTTCTCTTGAGTTGTTCCTTGAATGAGCCTCCCTTTTTGAGGATAAAGGCTAGGACTTCAAGAGTTGAAGATGGAAAAGAGAAGGTCTTAAAAATAGTAAAAGGTTGCAAACTCTTCCTTGAGGGGTAAATGACAAGTTGTTGGTTGTTGTTGTTTTAAGTTGTTGTAAAGATTTATGGAAAGCTTATGTTTATGGGGAGGTGATGCCCAAATTTCTTTTGGTCTAAGGGAAGGTGTTTTTGAGTAGATCAAAGTTAAAAAAAAGGCATTTTGGAAGCAAGGAAACACATGGTTTCATGAGCAAAGTTGAAAAACCCTTCCTTTCCTTATTTTTGCTATTTTCATCCAAGTTAAAGAAAAAATAGAAAGGATGTGTTTTTGAGCATTTTGATGGTTTGATTGGCTTTAAAATGATGTTTTGTGTAGGGCAAAGCCAAGAGATGGATTTTAGAAGTTTAAGGAACCATAAAAATTAAGACTTGAACTTGTAGGACTCTTGAAAAACCTATAAAAGGTTCTATGCGTTTTTGCAAGATTTATGGCAACTTGTTGGTTGGATATTTACATGGATCTTATGCCATGGTTTTTAGGGTTTTAATATATTCAAGAACACCATTGGAAAAAGTTACCAAGAGAACTTAAAGTTCAAAGAAAAGGGAAAAGCTTAACAAAGGTAGCAAGACTACTAAACCAAACTTATGTCTTATGAAACTTTGTTGTGAATGATGCATGACTTTTGTGATGAATGAAGTGAATGATATGAATATGAAATGTGATCTTGATTCCTATGGCCATATGCATATAAAAATGTTGTTTGAACATATCACATGTCACATGCTCATATGTTTGTTAAAAGGTTGTTACATGCATATTCACAATACTTTTGTTTAGCTAGTTTTGCTATTGGGATTTCAAAATCTCATTATCCAACTGACCATGTAGGTGCAATCATAGGCAAGGGTAAGGAAAAGGTTCTTGATCCTTGAAGATGATGATGCATATGCTTGCTTGTTTTGTGTAAATATGCAAGATGCTATTTTTCTTTGAAGTTGCTAGGGTTGTAACCTAACTACAAAATGAAGAACATATGAATATGGGATTATGCATGCATGATCATGAGCTAAGAAGGCTAAAGAAGGATAAGAAACTAATCATGCATGTTAGAGTTCAGATCATGAACCAAAAGGGGTTTTGGTAACAAAAGAAAAATTGGTTTTCAAAGTTCAAGGGTTCCAAAGGCCCTGAAAAATGAATCTGTTTCCAGTGGTGATTTAATATAGAAAAAGAGCTCTAAATGGATTGAAATTTTTCAGTAAGAAAAGAGCTCTAAATGGATTGAAATTTTTCAGTAAGAAAACACACATCCGGAGATTTAAAATGATATAAAGTTTGTAAATTTTGGATGTGTACATTACGAGATATGATTTTCCAAAGTTAAAAGAAAAACTGGAAAAACTGACAATGTCCACTTGGACATAGCCACGGTTTTTGAATAAACTGTATCAAATGGGCAAAAATTGGAACCAATGAATATTTTTCCCCTATAGTTCACTTAATAATAAAAATTTAGAAATTGGAATCACTCATTTTTGAGTTTTCTAGAATTAATTATAATTTTTTAAAGTTGGGTCAGGAATCTAGAAAAAGAGCATGTGAACAGTAATCACGTTTTTCCAATTTTTTGAAAGTTTAAGTTCACATAGAAAGCCCAAATTGAATTATCCAAAGCCCAAAAGTGATTTCTAAGTGATCTATAATAAGAAAATAGGGGGAAAATAGGAGGTGTCACACATACTTTTATGTATCTGTGTGTGTGTAGTCAAGCGTGTCAAATCAAATCCGCTTGCAGTTTCTTCTATTTCTTTCCACCTCTTATCCCCTTTAATTTTGAATATTGAAGGGAGCCGACGAGGTTGAATTAGTGTGGGACATGGACGAAACTATTTTATGGAGGCACTTATAAATACAGATTACAAGTGTTTTGATTCAAATCATTCTCACCGATAAAAGTTTTAACATATTGTCCCACACCCCCCCAATTTCCTTAAGTGATCCGAAGAATAATAAACTATAGCTAATAATTAGTAATGAACATTGATCATAATCTTCCTTTCATGTATAGAATGAATGACGTAAAGAATAAAGGTTGAATATGTAAGAATTCAATTTTATCTCATATGAAGTTATTTATGAGTTTCATTATTAACAAAAACAAATCAATTTGTCAATATATACCTCTCTGAATACACTTGTTACTCTACCTGTAAACTTTTAAAAGCTAACTTGTATGAACTTTTTTTAAGCATGACAAATAAAGAAAAGAAAACGTGTACATTCACTGTAAAAAAATCACGAGTTTTTTTTTGTCGCCCTTGGAGGTATATTTTCAGTAACGATTTTTTGAGTCACCACCCAAAGTAAGATTTTCATCAGTGACTTTTTGTGTCGCCATTAAAGCTTTAATATTTATTTTATTTGTAAAATTTTTCCCACTCTCCCCTGTTGTATTCAAACACATCCCAGTCCCTGCTTACTAGCATAATTATAAACCATATAGACTTCCTTTGGATCAGGGATTATCAATATAGGGGTCGAGGTTAGCTTCCTTTTTAACTCTTGAAAATTAGCCTCACATTTCTCATCCCACGTAAAAGATTGGTTCTTTCAATGAGCTTAGTCAGCGTAAGGCAATCTAAGAAAAGTTTTATATAAAACATTAGTAACAATCCGCTAGGCCCAGAAAGTTCCCGACTTCGGTTACTATCCTAGGTAGATTCCCCTTCAGTACTGCCCCTACTTGGGCGCAGTATACTGCGACTCCTTCCTGAGAGATCAGGTACCCTAGGAAGTTCACTTCTGTTACTGTCCTAGGCCGATTCCATCTCAGTACTGCCTTTACTTTGGCGTAGTCCACAACAACCCCTTCCTGAGAGATCAAGTGCCCTAGGACTTTAATAACCAGCCATCCACTTACTGAGCTTAGCGCATAAATGTTTTTCTTTTGAAGTCGTTAATAAAATTTTCAGATGCCTTTCATATTCCTCTAAAGATTGGGAGTACACTAGAATATCCTCCATGAAGACTACGACAAGTAATCCAACTATTGCTGAAAAATACGATTCATGTAATCCATAAAAACTGCAGGGGCATTTGTTAATCCAAACGGCATCACTAAGAACTCATAGTATCCGTACCTCATCCGGAAAGCCGTCTTGGAAACATCTTTAGCTTTATATTCCATCATCATCTATCTACCTCTTGTTCCATTTTATAATTAGCTTGCTAGGCTTTTATTTCTGAGGGCAGCTGCTCACCTTGAAACTTTTTTCAGGTTGCGTATTCCACTTTTATACGACTTAGACGTCCAGGGATTCTTCAAATATGAATAGGTTAGGCTTACTAGATTCATTAACCTATTACTGGACATCATCTCTTTCATCTTCCTTAATTGGAGTTGGAGGGTTAAGGCTCCATTACTGCTGCCTATATGGTAGCTTCTCTGTTTGTTATCCTTTCTTACTCTTTATGAGCCTGGTTCTCTTAATTGTCCATCAATCCTTACTATTCATTTAACCTTAGCAGAATCTCACGCACTGGGTCATTCTGTTTACTGATGTGCCTCTTTATCACATGTTCTGCATTTTCTTACCATCTTGATTTCTTAATATTTTAAAATGAACATCCATATACAAGAGCCTTTAGCCTTCCCAGACATACATAAGAAGCAGGCATAGGAGCTTCTATAATTTCTACACTAGCATTCTTCCGAAGCTCAGCATTTGGAATGGTTGACAGTAGTCCCACGACCATTCGTTGTTCCCTACTGAATCTTCTGCGAGCTAATCAAGCTTAAAGGCCTCTCTGGCCCTTTGGATCCATGCTAGAAGAAATTCCTATCTTTGTAAAGATGTGTGTTTTCGTAGTCTGTTGGGGTTCGCATCCAAGATACGTTTTAAGGAAACCATCCTATCAATCGCAGCACTTCCATAGGTTCTTGTACTGGCTCTCCAATCCGTAATTGGATTCTCAGGATGCTCTGGCAACTTATTCGAACCTTGGGTTTATTCCATAGCATTAGACCCCATCTCCGAGGGTTCTTTCTTTGCTATTCTAACCGTACTTAAGGGTACAACTGTGATTGGTTCTACCGACCAATGCTCCTTGATCATCCAGTTATCTACTGGAAGCTCTCCATCTAACATATCCACCTCAGCTTGTGGATTGTCTTCCTCTGTCATATGTGACTCCATCTTGGGATCCTCATCTTCCTTTGATCGACAGACGGCTCTAAGTGCATACTTACTACCGGGGTATACACATTGTAATCTTTATCCCCAGGGTCAGCGAATAGGGGTTGCGTAACCTCAAAGCTTTTACTATTTATGATTATTTATTCGCACACATCTGTATCAACATAAATAGATCAAAAGCTAATTCAACTTAAGCCATAACTTAAACAAAGCACTCATCAATCAATTCACTTAATAATGCACAATTAGCACCATTGTGGGTTTCAAAAAAATTTTCCTTGTGGGCTTCAAAAATTTTCGGTATGGGCCCGTAAGCCAAAACCTTGGGCTCTGATACAACCAAGTGTGACACCTCCTATTTACTTATTATAGATCACTTATGAACTACTCTTAGGCCTTAGATAACTCAATTTGGCCTTTTTAGTGAACTTGAAAATTTTTCTTTTTCTCAAAAACGTTGTTACTGTTCACTGGCCCATTTTCCAGATTTCTGGCCCAACATTAAAAATTCATAATTAATTCTATAGAACTCGAAATGGAGTGGTTCCAATTTATAAATTTATCTTATTAAGTGGTATATAGGGGAAAAATACTCATTGGTTCCAGTCCTTGCCCATTTGAATCGGTTTATTCCAAAACCGTAGCGATGTCCAAATGGTCACTGTCTGTTTTTCCAGTTTTTCCCTTAACTTTGGAAAATCATATCTCTTAATGTACACATCGAAATTTCGTAAAATTTATATCACTTTAAAGCTTAGGATGTGTAGTTTCTGACTGGAAAATTTCAATCCATTTGGATCTCGTTTGCTATTTTAAATCGCCATGGGTAACAGATTCATTTTTCAGGGTCTTTGGAACCCTTCCACTTTGAAAACCAATTTTTCTTTTTGTTACCAAAACCTCTTTTTGGTTCATGATCTTAACTCTAACATGCATGATTAATTTCTTATCCTTCTTTAGCCTTCTTAGCTCATGATCATGCATGCATCATCCCATATTCATATGTTCTTCATGTTATAGTTAGGTTACAACCCTAGCAACTTCAAAGAAAAATAGCATCTTGCATATTTACACAAAACAAGCAAGCATATGCATCATCATCTACAAGAATCAAGAACCTTTTCCTTACCCTTGCTTGTGCTTGCACCTACATGGTTAGTGGGTGGGGGATGAGATTTGGGAATCCCAATAGCAAAACCACATAATCATAACAAAGTGAATGTGCATACATGACTTTATGGCATGTGTATGAATACATAGACATGTGACACATCAAACTTCACTTTAGCATGCATATG
>JANTPZ010115998.1:0-24108 GCA_025593235.1 Vachellia pachyceras
TGTACTGTTGGAAATCTTTCCGATTTTGAGCTAGGTATTTATAGATAGCTCTTAACCTTTCAGAATTCAACAATAAACCTCACAATTTTTAAAATTATCTTTTCTATTAATTCAATAATAGAATACGATATGTCATCAATGATGTGTTTGTCTGTATGAAAATAAATTTCAGTTAAATTCCTTATATCCATTATATTAAGTTTTTCAATTACACATTATCAAGTATTCTATTTTTAAAATGTGGATTTATAATAAAACATAATATCAAAAATTGTACACATAGCCATGTGTAATTGAAAAACTTAACATAATTAATATAAGGAACTTGTTATAAAATAAACCTCTTCAAATTTTGGATTATGTATAGACAATACTCTCTGACAAATCATGATTTATTGCAATCTACAATAATGGACTTATTAACTGTATGAGCCATCTGAAGAAATTTGAAGAGGGTGTGTGTGTGTACAGCTCAAAGTTTACAGAAAGATGTATATACAATTTAGGCATGCGTGTCTGTTTAAGAGCATAGGTTTGTTATATATGTAAACAAATAAACTCTTATTTTGCTTGATCTGATTATATTAGTAGATAGAATTATCATGTGATTTTCTTTTCTTTTCCTTTTTTGTCATCACTTAAGTTACTTATTTATATGATAATTCAATTAGTTTCTATGACGTGGTGGAACTATATATACACATATGTTATTATTTCTCGTTGACCTAGTAATTACTTGGCAAGAAAGACCTTTTGCTGTTCTTTATTATTGTTTTGTGGGCATTCAAAACAGGGAGAATTGGCAAAAATCCCTCATTAAAGAATTAATTAGAAAATGATATATGCATATTATGAAAGGTTAGTTGCATAATGTGGAATGTCAATTGCATGAAAACTTAGTTGCAAAAAATTTCTCAAAAATGTAAATGTAACTGACTTTCTATATTATATAACTGACTTTTTATATTATAGAAATATAACTAACTTTTCACACTATAAGAATTCTATTCTCCAATTAATTTGTTAATGGGGGATTTTTCATTAATTCTCCCAAAATATTATTGAGACCATTTTCACCAAATTTTGTCTGATAAGGTGTGTGTATTTCACATATTTGAGGAGAGTGACGAAAAAAGAAACAAATGTAGGTTCGATACTTCATTTCTTGTTAAATGTACGAGTTAGATAATTAATTTATACTAAAATTAATTAAAAGTTAATTAAATAGGTTATTTATTAAAAGAATATGTGTTGATTTTTCTAAAATATCTCTTTAATCATATTGTAATAGAAATTATATATCCCCATATAGAAACCATTCTTTAATATGTCTTGTATAGAGACAATTTAGGAAGAAAATTATAAAGTTACAAGACAAAAGTGAAATCGCGATATTATATTTAGAATACAAAGACACACGTTCTTACCTATTTTTGTTATCATTTTCTTTGTCCAACGTGTGATGTATGGTTTTGTAAATTTCTCTTTTCGTGTTGGTTAGGTATGTTTGGAATTTTCAAAATGTATTGCTTCTTAATGAGTTAAACCATATCAATATATCAAAGTTTATGCATTAGTCAATTAACAATTACCTAATTCTTTAACCCCCGCAACAATAATCATTCTGATGTATTATTTTTTTGTCTTTTTGCTAATTAATCAATTTGGCATTAATCTTGAGGGAATATTTCAGACTATCCAGACAATATAATTAGTTTGGTCAAGTTCCATCTCCCTCATATAATTAATTCCCCCATGTCAATATATTTAAGTGGGGCAAAGAAACTAGTCTCTCTCTCTCTCTCTCTATCTATATATATATATATATCACACACACCCACCCCATATTGATTCTTCTACAAGTTTAATTTTGTTCTTTTGCATTTTGTTTCAAGTAAACAAGCTAGCTAACTTTGAATATGGGATATTGAGTGCATAAATTTTTTGTGTGCGCATGTGTGTTTTCCTAATTGAGTTATAAATTTTTTGTGTTTTCCTAAATGTGTGCACACACATTTAATTCTCAATATAAACACTGATTAGCTATTTTAAGAAAATAAAAAAACAAAATAAACTGATATATTTATTATTTTTCTAAATCGATTTGATTTATAAACAGATATTTAATTTAATAATACATATAAGTATTTCAAAATATATAATCTAAAGTACTTTATTTATAACTTCCTTAGTTTTCTAAGAAAGTTAATTGAAACTTATATTTTAGCATTATTAACAAATATGTTAACAAAATATTCAAAGCGTGCACTGTTGTCTTTTAAAAGCATCTTTTGTCGTTAATTGATAGCTATATATATATATATATATACATACACATACTGACTTTTATTTATTTTGTCTTTAAATTTGGTTTTGTTGATGCTTCAATTTTTCTCTCAACCATGGATCCATGCATTCTTTTACAAGTTAACTTGACAAAACAAGTGCACCCACGCGCGCACCCACCCTTCTGGTATAAGTTAATCATTCTCTACCGCCTCATCAAAATTCAGGAAGAGTAGTAGTTAATTTATTAAATTTATCTTAAAATCTAATTTTTTTAACTTTATTACTATTAAAAAGAGAGAGACACGGCCATCATCGTTCAAGGAGGTATATAGAAAAACTGAATTAGAATTGAAGTTTTCTTTCAATAATTTCCAGTATAGGGATAAATTTAAAATATTAGTTAATACCCATTTATGTGACTTATATTAGATACTATAATGAATTCATAATGGAAAGTGTTTTAAAATAGGGACTAATGGGAGTGCATATATATCTTCAACTCATATAACTTTATAATGCATCTCTTGAACTTTCAAATTTATAAAGATAGCTCTCTGTGTCACAAGTTATTACTAATGCAATGGAGCTGTATAATACATGTTACTAACCAATAAATTTTATTTTTGACAAATATTTTCTTATTAAACACTACAAGAAAAACATCATTTAGCAACGAAGCAATCCGTCACTAAAACAGATTTAACGATGGAAAACGTCCATCTTAAAATCAGGGTCACTAATATTTAGCGACGAAATAGTCCCTCGTTAAATTAACGACGGAATTAGCGACAGAATTTTCCGTCACTAAAACAGTGACGGAATTAGCGATAGAAAATTCCCTGGCATATGGTTGCTTTCTCTTATCATCTCCCTTCTTTGTCCCCACTATTTCTTGTTTTTCTACTTTATATCCTTCCCCTCCCATATGGTTGCTTTCTGCCACCTCCCTTGTTCCATATCTTATAGTATCAAGGCATGTTTTTCATCCATTCTTCCCTTATGTCGCACATTTAGAGTTCTACTCTCAACCTCATTTATTATCATCCCTCCTTCCTTTTTTTTAGGTACTGCCAAAACTCTATGATAGCAAGTAAACAAGTGGAAACCAACTTCAAAACTCAGTAGCAAAGTTACCTTTTGAAGTACCCTTGATCAAGAGAAACATAATAAAAATAATAATGCTAATATGTACCACTGAAAAATTCAAATAAACCGTTACATTGATAATCTCTCTGGCTGTAGGAATACATAAAAAAGAGATAATACCATTATAAAGTCAAAAAATTTGTGTATCCAACAAATTCAAATAATATGCAAACAGAAGTCTAGACCCAACAAAAGCTACACTCCGGCTTGAAACATATAGCAGGTTTCACAAATGCATGGTCCACCAATTGTAACTCATGTATTGATTTCACATAAAAAGCAGTTCACAGTAGTGTCCTTTTCAATCACTGAAAATAAGCACTCGCATCAGACATACATCAATAAGAATTACCATGCCTAGTCCTCTTAAACGAGTATGAAATATAGTGGATCATAGGTAAAGGTAGTTTCTTTTTTCAACAAGACTAAGATGACATCTAATATACCATTTCATTTTAAAATCACAACAAAATAAATGAAAAACCCTGAGGAAATTATAAAAAAGGAAAGTAACCAAATGAACTTTAGATATATAAAAGATTGGACAAATAGATTATAACAATTTATTTCCACTAAAGATTGCAAACCAAAAGATTTGAACAGATTAAACTCAATAAAACAATAGAAAGTAAGGGCTTACAAATGAAGACATGAAACGTAAATTCCTTCCATGCCATTGCACACCACTGTTACCTCCTCAAGTATCATATGTCGGTTTTTTTATTGAACTGTCCCAAGAAAATGCCAGAAGATTAAAAAACTGATCAAAATGTTGAACACGCGTAACCAAATCGAGAGATAATTACTGCATATACTTGATTTTTAATGGGATGAACGTGATTCTTTTAAGTCACAGTTGATTTTTGCTTTGCAATCTGGACAATTGTAATCTGCAAGTTCTAGATCCTGCAACAATAGAGCAGTCCGTGATCTTTCACTGCTTTACAAACCAGGGAAACTAAATATGACAGAAGATATATATATATGTAATTGTAAAGCTTTTTGGGTTTAATAATATGAATAATTTATTTTTAAATTTTTAAATCTGTATTCCTTCTTCTACTTCATCTCCATGAAAGAGTTCTTGCACTCATCTACCACCCACATTCCGCTAGTCGCTTGTCCGCCGTAGTGAACATACGCTTCATATCACAACATGAAAATTCCTATTCCTTTCTCTCTCTCTCTCTCAGAGAGAGAGAGAGAGACTAATGAAAGCAGAGAGATTAAAGTACCATCTTGATGTTGGGATTAGAACATACACATGCAGTGGAAGAATACGATTTTAAAATTTTCTAATTCTCGTATGGATCTGCCAAAGGTGTTTAGACCGAGGAGATAATGCAATTCCTTTTTGGATTCATGAATTCACAGCTTCCTTTGCGTTTGAATTTCTTTCAGTTCCCAACGTCCACATCATTATCAAGCTTTTCCGCGTTCTTATCATGATCTCAAGGAGCCAATATTTCTGATCGTCTCCCTCTCTACTAGTATCCACGCGAATAGTACCCAATAACAGCAGCATGCTAGCGCCCTTGGTTTCACTCTCTCTCTAGGGTTTCAGTTGCTCACTCAATCAAGGGCTTGTTTGGGAACCAGGTTTGAAACCTAGATTTCACATATTTCGAGGTAAAATCTAGGTTTTGAAAAGTGATTTATGTTTGGAAAGTTATAGCTTTTACGGATTCCGAGGCAAAAAAGTGGGTAGGAAAGAGGAAAGTAAGAAAGAGAAAGAAAGAAAAAGTAGGAAAGAGAAAAGAGGAAAAAGTAAGAAAGAGAAAACCTAGGTTCCAAACAAACCCCAAATTCGAAATTCATACATCTATTACTCATGAGTCCTCATATTTATAGAACTCATGGAGTGCATTATAATTCAAGATTAATCTTTTATTAATCTTGGAAATCCAAATTTGATAAAGATATAAAGATATTCAAAATTAATCTTTTATTAATATTGGAAATCCAAATTTGATAAAGATATTCAAGATTAATCTTTTATTAATCTTGAAAATCCAAATCTCAAAAGATATTCAAGATCAATCTTTATTAATCTTGAAATTTCGAATTCCAAAAGATATCCAAGATTAATCTTTATTAATCTTGATATTCAAATTCTGAAATTCATATTATGAAATTCGAATTTGGATTAATCTTGATTTGATTAGATTGTATCCATTTAATCAATCCAAATAATGAGCCAACGAATTTTTTTCTTAACTTATCTTTATAAATCAAATCAATGTTAGTTATTTAATTTATCAAATAAATTAAATATTAAAACTAACATACATTAACATTATCTATATAATATTAATGCAATTTTGAATTTATATATATAATTCAAAAAACCCTAGAATTAAAACACGTGTTGGGCTTGTTCTTGCGTGCGATCCTGTAGGCCCATATGAAGTTGGCAGTGGGTTAAACTAAGTATTAGCCCACAAATCGCAAGCGGCCTCTAGCAAAACATTGTGACTACCCAAATTATACGAGGATTGTTAACATGACACAACATTTTATGCAACCATATCATGTCCCTTTTGCCACACAATATCTCGGTCAAGGATGAGGATGGATGATGTCATCCTCCTATTCCTAATCATTATTTTCTCAATCACTGAGTAGTTTGATCTCAGAAATGAAAACTCCTTTTCTTTATAGTATGGTCATACATTTCTCAGACTGACTCATATCGAGGGGCTCAGTAATATCTCTCAACTAATGTGAGGAACAAATCTCATCTTGATCACTCACATTCCTCCACATGAAAGACCCCTAAGTCCAATTATAGCCTTTATCATTACCCTGTCAAAGGTGACTTTTGACTAAGCCAAAACTTATCGACTCTCATGTAGGAATCTATGACGATCTCAAATCAAAGGGCGTGGTGACGTGATTATATATGAGATAAGCTAATGACTTAATCTATGTAACTTTCTCATAGAGGGTCAATCCAACACCTTGTACTCTTACAAGTGTCTATTGTAACACCCCAAATTTTTAACAGAAATACTTAACAAAATTTTTATCATGTATAAATAATGAGAATTTCTAACATCAATTCATTAAAACATATCACCAACTAGCCAAAATACATATCACTAATAGCAATCCAAATCCTCCTGAAATATCAGAGTAAATAGAAATAAAATGCGAAAGTCTTAGAGTCATGGCAATTTAAAATTATAGCATGTAAACATTTTCTTTTTTTTATAATTATGTAACTCACAATCATAATCACAAATAATGCAATATGCAATCACCCTTATATCACTGTCCATCCTTATTTCGCTGATTGGAGCCATAGGCTAACAAATAGTCCAACAAAAACTTATCCATGTAACAGATTGTCTCAAACTCACTAGTTTCTTAAGATACACCCGGCCAAAGGTGTAGATCTCAAGTCTGAACTATGACTCCCCTCCTTAAAAGAAAATCAAGAAGGCATCACATGTCCTACAATTTCAATGCATTCCTGGCAAAAGGAAAAACACGGGTAAAGGGGTCCTACAAATGACATCCACTGTGCACCAAGTGATGACTTATCACATGATAAAAAATCTCATCACATAGATTTCTCCTCCTTACTCCAACCTAATCACAATGCAACCGCCATGACAGTTATAGAAACTTTCATGCCAAATTATATAATGAAAACCTTAAATATTTACATCTATATAATTCAGTCCAAAATACATAAAATATAGTTCAATCACAATTTAATTATATGTGGTTTACAAGTATATGGAATAATATTTAGAGTGACTTGCTACTCCCTAGCTTACAGGCAAGCACACAAAAGTCCCTCTAAAGTTCTCAATGAGAGTCTACAAAAAGCATACATAATAATTTCTATCAATAGACTAATTAACATATTTTAAAATTTGTTTTAAAGATAATCTAAATACCTAAAATCACCTTTTACACCCATATATTAGTCAAAGATATAAGTTACCTTATTTATTCATACGAGACAAAATATTTTTATATAGGACCATCTCTTGAATGATTTTTTTCATGTTGTTTGAGAGGAATAATAATAATAATAAAGTGGTAGTTGTAATAATAATACTATTATTATTATAAATTTAATTTTCAATTCAAAAAAATCCCAAGATAATATATTATTAATATTTATTATATATATTTAAAATACAAACAAAATGACACACCTCACACATGTCAACAGTATCATGGCTTTCTTTCTTTTTTTATTTCATTATTATTATTAAACTAAGTAAAATCTGTACACCTCACGCACACATACCTATACACACATACAAATGTACATGTTATAAAATAAATAATGAAAAAGTAACTTACAAAACTACACATTGACACACACCACCTATTCACCTACACACACATACCTATACACAAATATACATATGCGTGTTATATATATTTTAATAAAAGAAATGCAAACATACATCCACATCCTCTCACCTTTTCACATACACACACGATACTGGACCTTAGGCTTACTTTCCTCTCTGTTTTTTCTTTCAACAACAGTAGAAAGATGTATCAGGTACACAATTTAAAAAATGTTGAAAGGCTTTTGAATATATATACACATAGATATATATATACTTCTCCCACACAAAAAGGAGAAAACCATGATAAGACTTAATTACTTTTATTTTATAAAAAATAAAAAGAAGAAGGGGTAAACACGTACAGTGAAAAGGTGTTTGTGGGGGTTAAATCTATATTCCTTTAACTATGTACGTATATCCACTGAAACTATATATAATTATTTTTTTTCCTTTCAAACAATCAAATAAATAAAATAACTTAAAACACACACATACACATACAGATATATATATATATACATTATATTGTTATATAATAAAATTAATACTAATAAGAAAAAAATGATGGAGAAGGCACCCACATATTCCTAGGCACATTCATGTTTTTTTTTAAAAGTCAAAGACACTTTAGAGACTAGGTGTATACTCATGCTTTAGCTCATAGGAGACAAGACCTTTTTTAAAAAAAAATAGGAGAAATAGTCATGAAGGGAGAGAAGAAAGGAAAAGAAGAAAGAAGGGAACGCACAGTGCAATGGGTGTTAGTTGCACATTGATAAGACCCCCCAAGAAGGTTCATACATGGAAATAGGTAATAGTTAGGTGTGTATATGAGTGAATAAGGCTCTGGACAAGACACTTTTTTTATTGATCTCTGAAGAAGAAGAAAGAAAAATGAGAGAGAGGAAGAGCACATGTGCAATCATTGTAGAAGTTGGAGCTGATGCGTACTGTAGCAACGGAGTTACTGTAGCACTGGGTCTTACAGTTAGGGTGAGGTTTATGTGTCTTATATAGACCAGGTTAGGGTTTTATTTTGAATAAAATAATATTATAAACATATATAATTTTTTTAAAAATGAAAATAATAATTATTTTGTTTTACTTATTTTAATAATAAGATAAGTTTACACACCTATAATTAATTATTTTTAGGAGGGATTCCTTTATATATATTTTATATATAAATAATCTGAATTTGATTTTTCTTTTTAAATATTAATTTATTTTATTCTCTGACTAATTAAAGATCTAAACAACAACTAACTATAAATCCCAAAGATAATGATGTTACAAGTCTCCCCATCTAAAAGGAATTTTGTCCTCAAAATTTGGCACATCGACTAAAAGGCATACCTAGCTAAATAGATGGGGGGTACTCCTCTATCAGCATAACTTTTCTGCCTGCTTTGAGCTGTAAGAAGTTTTTGCTAAATTACATTAATCTTCTGAGTAGTTTGGTCCACGAAATCTGGACTTCGTAAACTCCACTCACTCAATTCTATCCAGCAAATAGGTGACCTACACTTCTTTCTATAAAATGCTTTGTAAGGTGCCATCTCGATGCTTGAGTGATATCTATTGTTGTATGCAAACTCAGCTAGAGGAAGTTAACTATCCCAACTTCCTGTCAGTTCAATGACGCATACCCGCAACATATCTTCTAGATTTTGTATAGTCCTCTATGTCTGCCCATTAGTATGGGAATGGTAAGTGGTGCTAAACTTCAAACGAGTCCCTATAGCATCTTATAGTGACTCCAAAAAAAGTGAAGTAAATCGTGAATCACGATATGACACAATGCTCTCTGGAACCCTATGCAACCTCACAATCTCCTTCACATAAATAATTGATAGTTTCTCAAGAGGGTAGTCAGCCCTAATAGCTAGAAAGTGAGCTGACTTAGTCAATCTATCAACAATGACCTATATGGCATTATGCCCAACTGTAGTGTGAGGGAGACCCATGATATATCCCATTTCCACTTTGGGATCTCTAAATTCTGTAACAACCCTGAATGCTTCTGATGTTCAATTTTGACTTTCTGGCAAGTTAAGCAACGGGTAACAAACTCAGTCACATATTTGTTCATACCTTTCCACCACCAATTCCGCTTAGGTCATTGTACATTTTTGTTCTTCCACGATGAATTGTGTATTTGCTCCTATGAGCTTTCTGAAGCATAAACTTCCTTAATTCCCTATTGTTAGGGAGATATACCCATCCTTTATACATCAATATCCCATCTTCACCAACCTTAAATTTTGATTCTATATCTTCTTTAACATCTTCCCTAACCCCCAATAAAAACTCATCCTCAAATTGCATAAATTTAATTTCCTTCTAGGTTACATTCTCAATTATTAGTGCTTTCATGATAGCAATCAATCCTGACATTATACCAATAGGGGAAATTTGCACATCTTCCAATAACTTGTGCTCCCAAACCATTAGCTGAGTTGCATGGATCGACTTTCTGTTTAAGGCGTCTACTACAACATTTGCCTTCCCGGGTTGATACTTCAACTTGTAATCGTAATCCTTAAGAAAATCCATCCACCTCCTCTGTTACGTTTAAGCTCTTTTTGGTCAAATAGGTACTTCAGGCTCTTATGGTCACTAAAAACCTCAAATTGTGAACCATAGATATTATGTCTCTAAATCTTCAATGCAGATACCACTGCCGCTAATTCTATGTCATGAGTGGGTAGTTTTCTTCATGTGGACGCAATTATCAAGAAGCATAAGTAGCAACTCTACCATTTTTCATTAGCACACACCCAAGACCCATTTTAAAAGCATCTGTATACAAGATGAAAGTCTGGGTAGGATAAGGGATTACAATTATCAGTGTAGTAGTCAACTTAGTCTTATGATTTTGAAAAGTTGCTTCGCACTTGTCGTTCCATATATACGGCTGGTCATTTCTTGTTAATTTAGTCAATGACATAACTATCTATGAAAATTTTTTAATAAATCTCTGATAGTAGCCCACAAATCCAGAAAACTTCGGATCTTTATGACACTCTATGGTCTATCCCAATTCAATACCATATCAAGGTCTACTTATACTCTGTCAGTTGATATAACATGACCCAGAAATTTAACTTCCCTCAACCAGAATTCACGCTTAGACAGCTTTGCATATAACTTATGCTCTTTTAACACTTGTAACACCACTTGGAGATGTTCTTTATGTTCTTCCTCATCCTTAGAGTAAATAAGGATATCATCATGAAGACCACTATAAACTTATCCAAGTAAGGCTTGAAGATCCTGTTCATGTAATCCATAAAGACTGTTGGAGCATTGGTTAGCCCAAATGGCATAACAAGGAATTTATAATGGTCATATCTTGTCCTGAATGCAGTTTTTGAGATGCCTTTAGCTTTAACCCTTAATTTGTGGTAGCTTGATCTCAAATCAATCTTGTAAAACATGGATGCTCCGGTCAACTGGTCAAGTAGATAATCAATTCTAGGCAAATGATACTTGTTCTTTACGGTTGCCTTATTCTATTAGCGATAATCAATGCATAGCCTCAATCTTCCATATTTCCTTTTCACAAAGAGTACAAGCAATCCCCAAGGAGATACACTGGGTCTGATGCAACCCTTCTCTAATAAATGTCCAATCTGCTTCTTCAATTCTGCTAATTTTGATGGTGACACTCGGCAAGGGGCTTAGGAGATAGGCGTTGTCCCGGGTGCAAGATCAATAGAGAATTCCACTTCTCGTACTAGAGATAAACCCATCATCTCCTTGGAAACACCTCTAGAAATTCATTTACCACCTCAATATCTTCTATTCCTTCTTTTACTTCTACTTGAATGGAGAAAAATTATCATGTATGCTTGACAACCTTTACGAAAACTCTTTTTAATTTATATTGCGGACAACAATTATGATTCACTTGAACTCATAGAGGCAACTGGAAGAGAAACGGTCTTTCTCTTGCAACCAAGGATAACGTCATTCTTTGACAACTAATCCACTCCCAGTATCATATATATACCCTTTCTTAGGTAAACAAAAAAAATCTATAGTTGAGACCCTACTGTCAAACTCAATCATGCAATTCAAGCAAGTTTTAGAAGTTTCCACTGAGGCTCTCACCGGTGTAGAGATAATCATATTAAAAGGCAATTCATGTACAAGTAATTTCAATCGAGGTATGCAAGCATCAGATATACATGAGTGTGTTGAACCATAATCAAATAAAGCATCAATTTCAAGGCCTTGGAGTTTGAGAGTACCTTTTATCAAGTTTGGTGCAACACTAGCCTCCTGTTGTGATAAGGAGAACACTCTACCTGGAATGGTAGCTCTAGTGTCATTGGCCCCTTGAGAGCCTCCCTTACATAATCTGGAGATATGACCTGGCTTCCCACACTTGAAATGAATCAAGCAGTTTTCCTGGTGTATCCTTCCACACTTAGCATACTTCTAAGAATTGACCGTACTAGTAACATGAGCTGTGGAGTCTTTATAAGAATTCTACCCTCCATTGAACCGAATCCTCTAAGGCCCACTGAGTTGACTCCTTAAAGGTCCATTAAAACTGTTCGTTGGAGGTACAACAAAATGATTCCTTGAGGATTGGCTGAAGTGCTTCTTTGTACCACCAAAGCTGGAACTACTCTTCTTGATTCCCCCTATAGGTCTCAAGGAATTTGTGGGTCTTTTCTGAAATCCCTTAATCTTATTAGCCTCCTATGCTCGCTTACTTCTTGCTATAGTGCGTAGCTTGTCGCGCATACTCTCAAAATCAGTTATCTCATCTAGAAATGGTGAAAAGATGTTCTCAACTCTGGTCTCACTTCCTCTACCAGCTGATCACATAACCATGTGTAGTTGCTTAGATAATACTTGCAAAACTTGAATAGTTCCAAAAGTGAGAAATAAATTCATCTTCTTGCAAATCCTATTACTTAAAAGTGAGAAACTCAATCTCCTTCGCAACTCTAATGGAAGTAAGGAAGTAGTATTGCTCAAACTTTTCCCTGAATTCCTTTCAAGTAATCTCAGTATCATTTAATTTGGTACTCTCCCACCATTCCTATGCTGCATTATGAAATAGCTGCTCAAAAACTAGCACCTTTTGTTTAGAGCCGATATCCATGACCTTGAAAATCTTTTAAAACCTCTTCAACCATTATAGTGCTTCCATCGTGTCTAGGTTTCCCTTGAACATCGGAGGGTTAAATTTCCTAAAGCTAGCCAAGACATCAGTAATGTATGTGGTACAGGGCTGAGAATGGGAACTACTACCACCTGTAGAATTTGTGCCTTTACGATTGCCATCGTGATCACTATGAATTTCCTCATATCCATCACCTTGACCTCTTAACACTTAATTATGCACTGCAAGTGTACAGGTCGTGAAAATAGTATATGGTAAATCAAGGTCGATCCCACAGAGACTCAATCTAATTGGAAAATAGGCACTAGAAATCTTAATTTCGTTTAAGTTGAGAAAATAAAATAATAATAATAATTTAGACGAACTAAAATATTAATTCTAATGTACTAGGGAAGATCAATTGACACAAGCGACCTAGAGCGATTAATCCCTTCTTTAAATTTTAGAGCATGCAACAAACCAAATAAATATATTTAAATTTTAATTTGATAATCTAGAGTATAAATAAATACAATGTCTTCTGATCATCTACACCCCTCTTTCAAATAAAACTATTATTCCTAAATAGCTTATTCAAAAGGCATTAACTCAAATGATATCACTCTAATATGATTATATGAGTCACGTAGGTATATTCCTATCCTAAAGGAAAATTAGAATAAATTCTAATATCACATTATTCAGTTAAAAGGTCCAATTAAGATCCCCCTTCTAAGGTTAATCTAAATTCCCCACATTCATACTAAATGTTGATCATACATTAAGCAGAGACAATAAGATTTAAACTGAATAGACACAATTAAAATTAAATATAAATAGATGGTTCAAGCATGATCAAATCCTTAAATCAGTTCATAGCTACTCTATATCTAAGGAAAGTTAGCCACACATGATTTTAATTAAACCCATAACAAGATCAAGATTCAAGAAAAGCATATAGAAGAAAAGCTAAAGTAAGAGATGATGCTGATGACCACGGTCGAGTGATTCTTAATTGTTGCTCCTTGTCTCCTAATCCCTTCTCTCTCTTTTGAATCGTGGATCTGAATATGCGTTGGATAGCATCCTGTGCGTGCCCAGAAGGTGCTTATATTGATATTCCTCCACTCATGCTTCCTTTCCTTTTCTCCAGTGTGTGCCTCTCTTCTTTTATTGCTTTTATGGATATATATAGCCATATAGGTGTGTACGCTGCTCCTTTTCCGTGATTCTTTTCCTTGCTCTTTGGATTCCGCACATCTCTCATGTGTGTCTATATATATATTGTGTTGCTTCTTATTCCATCTTGTCTTGCGTCACAATATATATATATATATATTGTTTCTTCCCTCAAAACCATTGCATTTCTCTTTTTTTTCATTTTCTTTAAATCTTCCTTCATTTCTTGATTTTCCAAATCCATTTTTTTATTGCTTCCCTAAAAATATAACAAAATAATAAAATGAAAGGAAACAAAATAAATTAAACATAAAGATTAATAAAATCTTTTAAATCATCATTATCTGCTTTGATTTAATAAATCTCTAGGATAATGCATATATTTGCTATTTTAAACTCAAAATCTTTAAAATCTTTTCAAAATAATGAATCCCTAAGATAATGCACTACCAGATAGATTTATCATTTTAAACTCAGAATCTTTTAAATTTATACTGATAACTCTCCAAATATATCTCAAATATACTAAAAATTGGAGAGTTATCACACCCCCACACTTGCATCAAATCTTGTCCTCAAGATTTCAAATTTATGATAATTAATGAAGATTATGGAAGCACGATTTTAAAGCAAAGATCACAAATATTAAGTAATTTGAATTTTCAAAAATTTCGTTCTCATAGGAATCTTCTTTTACCTTCCAGAAATGGTAGTTACGAGTCATATCCTTAAGCAAAGACAAATAACCGTAGGACATCCCTCACTGGTCAAGTGTTTGCACTCTTTTCTCACTATCCTTAGGGGCTTGTGTTTCACTCATTTCCACTCAGAGCAGTTCATCTACCATAGGCTTATCATCTAAATCTCCACTATATTGTCTCATTGCATTCACAAATCAAAAGGACTTTCACAATGTTGTAATACATAAGGTGGGATAATGAAAGAAAATAGATAAAAGAGATATTTCAATCAGTGCCAATTATTTCAATAAGAATGAAGGAATATCAAACTTATTGGGAACAACTGCTCATTTTTCCTTTTTCTTTCTTTTTTCTTTTCACTTTTTTCTTTTTTCCTTTTTTTCTTTTCTTTGTACTTTCTTCCCTTCTTTTTTTTTATATTCCTTCCTCTATTTTTAAAGTATAATACCAAGCACTTATTGAAGTAAAGGATATGTGGAAATAAATAGGGAAAAAAACTGCCTCAAATCAAATAAAGGGTTATTGGATGTAATTTTTTTTGGGACAAAAGGTTTAGGTATAAATGGGTTATGGAAATGATTCACATGACAAGGTTAGACATTTGGCCAATTGCGTATGAAACTAAATGCCTAAATCATCTTTGTGCATGCAACAAGAACTCTAAGTTTCAAAAGAGATTCAAGAAAAGTTCAAGAGACAAAACCACAATGAGTGTACTCCCTCTTGAAAGCAATGGATCTGAAGGCTCAATTTCCTCACCATGGTTATATTTTTGACATCCTAAAGTCACTTACCCAAGCTTCTTTGCCTCTTCACTCACATTTCCAAAAGATAGAATCGAATCCTAATCAAACTCTACCCTTTCAAACTTAAATCAAATCAACCTTGACGATATTCACAAGTAAAGTCGAGCTTCCAAAAAAATAAGAATTTTCAAATAATTCCAAAGAAAACTTGTGGACAAGTAATGCAACATTAGTGGTCATCACCTCACCCCACACTTAAATATCACATTGTCCTCAATGTGAGCACTCAAATATCATATTCAGTAAATGAAGACATTTTTAACCATATTCAAGTGTAAAAAGGAGGTAAATTTAAATAAGTCTAATGAAGCAAAACCTACAAGTGGCACTACTTTTAAATAGCAGACACCATCTTATATTTATCACATGCATTTTCAACTCAGAAGCACTGGTTATTTAATTGCAACATGTGATCAATAACTAGAAGACACTAAGCACAGAAAAGAAGAAGTATACTCCCCTGTTTATTTGTGAGATGCACTCTGAAGTACTCCTTATCATTATTGACCAAGCGACATATCATCCAGGCATGCAAGAGTCCTACAAAATCAAAAGGATAAAAAAATTCCACCAAAAATAAATAAATAACTGACTAAACCTTGGGTTGCCTCCCAAGAAGCGCTTAGTTTAAAGTCTTTAGCCCGACTATTGCAGCAACTCAAGGAGCATTAACCAAAGTATGAATTGATTCCTGTCAATCCACCTCACCACCATAGTAATGTTTAAAAAAATGTTGAAAGGCTTTTGAATATATATACACATAGATATATATACTTCTCCCACACACAAAAAGGAGAAAACCATGTTAAGTCATAATTACTTTTCTTTTATAAAAAAAAAGAAGGGGTAAACACGCACAGTGAAAAGGTGTTTGTGGGGGTTGAATATATATTCCTTTAACTATGTACGTATAGCCACTGAAACTATATATATAATTATATTGTTTCCTTTTAAACAATCAAATGAATAAATAAAATAATTTAAAACACACACATACACACAGAATTACAAATATATATCTATTATTATATATAAGCATTGCTATATAATAAAATTAATACTAATAAGAAAAAATGATGGAGAAGGCCCCCACTATTCTTAGGCACACACACATTTTTTTTAAAAGCCAAAGACAATTTAGAGACTAAGTGTGTACTCATGCTTTAGCTCATAGGAGACAAGACCTTTTTTTTTTTTGAAAAATAGGAGAATTGATCATGAAGGGAGAGGAGAAAGGAACAGAAGAGAAAAGGAAACGCATAGTGCAATGGTGTTTGTTGCACATTGACAAGACCCCCCAAGAAGCTTCGTACATGGAAATAAGTAATGGTTAGGTGTGTATATGAGTGATAATACTTTGGCAAGACACATTATTTTATTGATCCAAAGAAAAATGAGAGAGAGGAAGAGCACATTTGCAATCACTAAAGCCGTTGGAGTTGGTGCGTACTGTAGCGGCGGAGTTACTGTAGCACTGGGTTTTAGGGTTTGGGTGAGGGTTATGTGTCTTATATAGAGGTGGGGTTAGAGTTTTATTTTGAATAAAATAATATTATATATGTATATAATTGTTTGAAAAACGAAAATAATAATAATTATTTTGTTTTACTTATTTTAATAGTAAGATTAGTTTACACGCCTATAATTAATTATTTTTAGGAGGGATTACCTTATATATAAATATATATTTTTATATATATAAATAATCTGAATTTAATTTTTCTTTTAAATCTTAATTTATTTTATTCTTTGACTAATTAAAGATCTAAATAACAACTAACTATAAATCCCAAAGATATGGATGTTACACCTATGACATTGACTCATATCTTTGTACCTTATCAAAGTCATATTGGTCTTACTTTATCTTTACTCCCACATAGATAACTGACCAGGGACATTTAGGACAATCTTTATAATTTGCCCATGGATGCAACTATCATGATAAACATGCAAAAGCTATTATAATTAAATGGAGAAAATACATTAAAATAAATAATGTATGAGGACAATGATTGGCCCCTAGGGCACATTTCTAACATTCTCCTACTTGCACTAAGTACAATCATTAATTTGTCTAATTTTTATTGTCCTAATATGACCCTCATGTTTCGCTTGTGCAAGCGTTTTGGTGAGAGGATCAGCAACATTGTCTTCTTTAGGTACTTTACATATTTTGAATCGCATTTATCATTAATTTCATTGATAAGGTGAAATCGCCTGAGTATATGCTTGGTCCTTTGGTGTAACTCAAGCTCCTTTGCCTGTGTAATAGAACTACTATTATCACAAAACAAATCTATTGTATTTGAGATGATAGGGACCACCCCTTGTTTAGTAATGAACTTTTTGATCCAAATGGCTTCTTTAGCTGCATTTGATGATAATATATACTCAACTTCTATTGCAGAATCAATTACAATGCTTTGCTTAGAGCTCTTTCAACTTACCATACCACCATGAAATATGAACACGTATCCTGACTGAGATTTAAGATCATCTTGGTCAGTTTGTAAACTTGCGTCTATGTAACCAGTGACACAGAGTTCATTATCCAAATCACCATATACTAAAATCAAATCCTTAGTCCTTCTCAAGTACTTAAGGATATTCTTGACAGCAATCCAATGACCATCACTGGGATCTTACTGGATCTACTAGTCATACTTAAGGCAAATGAGACATCCGGTCGAGTACATATAGACATGATGGATCCAATAGCCGAGGCATATGGAAACTTACTCATGTAATCTCTTTGATCTGGTGTTTTAGGACACAGACACTTAGAGAGAAGGATACCATGAGAATGGGTATGTAGCCCCTCTTTGAATCTTTCATACTGAGCCTATGAAGTATTTTATCTATATATGTACTTTGACTTAAGCTTGTAAACCTCTTAGATCTATCTCTATAGATTCTTATCCCTAAGATGTAAGTGGTTTCACCCAAGTCCCTAAGATGTACTTTACTGTATTGAAATAAAGGTTGAACCGGTAGTTATGAGATGAAATGAGGCCCACAGATAGAAAGTACAAAAAAGAAGATGCCAATGGACTAAAGAGACCATGATGAATTTAGTCCTAAGGCTTTGAAATTGCTAAATGTATAAGACAAGGGCAATATGGTCATTAGGCATAAAGGACTAAGGGCAATATGGTCATTAGGCATAAAGGACTAAGGGCAAGAATGTCATTTAGACATAAATGCTAAGGGTATAAATGTCATTAAGTACAAAATACAAGGGCAATAATGGTATTTAAAAAGATTAGTAAGAAAAGTAAGGGCATTTTGGTAAATAAGAGAACATGCAAGGACATTTTGGTCATTTGACCAAAGTTAAAGTCAACAGTCTAAATATCAGAAAAATTTATATATGCCCAATAAATAGAGAAGAACTCACTGATCAAAATGAGATTCTTAGATTTTTGAAATTCGGCCTAGATTTCTGTCTATAGAATTTTGAAGGGCAAAAAGTTGAAAAATAATTATTTGAGGTATCAGAAGTTCTCAAATATCTGAGACAAGAGTATAGAAAAATAAAGTGAATTTTCTAGTATTTTATAAAATTATTGCCCAGAATTGGATAAAGGCGATTTTCCCGGATCGGAGGGAAAATGACCCGAAAACCCTGGAAATGGAATTTTCTTTAAAATTGATTAAAGACATTTCGGAAAGCAATTTGAGGAAAGGAAGAGGGGTAGAGTGTCAGTGAAAATTCTAGAAATTTTAATGCCCTAAAACTCAATTGCCCATCAGTAGACTGTTTTTTAGTGTTTTGACAGGGGCAAAGTAACCCTGTTGAAATTTGAGGATTTCCAAGGGCATTTCTGGGACAAATATTTTGCCATATGGGTAAGTGATATTTGGAGAGTAATAGAGGAATAAAAATTGTCCCCAGATACGCAGAAAAGTTTACCGGAATAAAGTTACTTTTACCGATAAAATCTGTAATCGGATCAAGTAACGGAACGGTGACCGATTTGGTTTGTGTTACTAAGTTCTAACTATTAGTTACACCACTTTTTTAGCAACCAATGAGAGCCAAGAAGGTGTCATGTGTGTTGGTGAGCTCTCAACCATTGGATTAAATTCATTAAATTAAGATGTGATCTTAGCCCTTCATTCTTTTACAAGAGATTAATTAAAGAAAATTTTCTCCTCTTCTCCATATTTGGCCGACATTTTGGGCAGTTTGGAGAGGTTGAAGGATGCCATTTTCTGCAACACAAAGAGGAGAAAAGCTTCACAAACTAGAAAGGTAAGAAGCTAAAACACCCAATAATTTTATAAAATACTAGAAAATTCACTTTATTTTTCTATACTCTGGTCTCAGATATTTGAGAACTTCTGATACCTCAAATAATTATTTTTCAACTTTCTGCCTTCAAAATTCTATAGACAGAAATCTAGGCCGAATTTCAAAAATCTAATAATCTCATTTTGATCAGTGAGTTCTTCTCTATTTATTGGGCATCTGTAAATTTTTCTGATATTTAGACTGTTGACTTTAACTTTAGTCAAATGACCAAAATGACCTTGCATTTTCTCTTATTTACCAAAATGCACTTACTTTTCTTACTAATCTTTTTAAATACCATTATTGCCCTTGCATGTTATACTTAATGACATTTATACCCTTAGCATTTATGTCTTAATGACATTCTTGCCTTGGTCCTTTATGCCTAATGACCATATTGCCCTTGGCTTATACATTTAGCAATTTCACAGCCTTAGGACTAAATTCATCGTGGTCTCTTTAGTCCATTGCATCCTCTTTTTTGTACTTTATATCTATGGGCCTCATTACACTATTCACACAATTTATTATCATCTTGACTTAATTGAGATTATCAAAATTATTTTGGATCTCAAGGAATTAGATGGGATTAAACATGTTGGGTGATGTAATGATCAAATCCCATAACATCTAAGAGTTACATATGATGTAATTGGTAAAAGGTCACCTACCTAAATAACTTAAATCTAATGTCTTGCCAAAACAAAGTTAAATTTAGGTGAAATATGGGTCTTAGCCCACTAATTATATTGAGGGTTGTTAATCTAGTGGGATATTACTGATATGTTTTGCGTATTTTGAATTTGTAGAATCATGTCGACTAGTAATTGTGCTACACTATTACTGTGATCGGTCCTTGAGAAGGACAAACTCAACGGGAGAAACTTTCTTGACTGGTTCAGGAACTTGAGAATTGTTCTCAAGCACGAAAGAAAGGTTTATGTCATCAATCAACCCATTCCTAACGAGCTTACAGCTAATACTCCTAGAGCTCAGAGAGATGCTTACTTGAAGCATAACTTCTAACCCTAAATAAAGTTGTTGCAAAAATGTTTATGAAATATGCATGACTTGATGTTGAACATTTATGATGATTAAGGTGTGAATATGTGTTTTTTGTGTGCTCTGGCAATATGCATATAAATGCCTCATTTTACACATGTTATGTTATAATATGTTCACAATTATTTTCCAACATTGTTATGCATTTTTATAAGTGTGTTGGATAGTTTTGCTATTGGGATTTCAATGAAATCTCATTCTTTCCCTACTAACCTTGCTTAGTAGACATGGAGCGGCGCCGACCGGCAGGCGCATGCGTCACATGCTTAGCAATAGTCATAATGACTCTCGGCAACAGATATCTCAGCTCTCACATCGATGAAGAATGTAGCAAAATGCAATACTTGGTGTGAATTGCAGAATCCCGTGAACCATCGAGTCTTTGAATGCAAGTTGCGCCCGAAGCCGTTCAGCAGAGGGCACATCTGCCTGGGTGTCACACAGCGTCGCCTCCACCCCCCGTCGGGGGACATCATGGCGGACGATAGCCTCCCGTGAGCGTCGCCTCCCGGTTGGCCAAAAAAGGGGCCCAACGCGACGACGGCTACAATCCACAGTGGCTGAGTGAGCTCTCGAGCGTTCGAGACCGGAAGCGTGTCTTCACGGGGAATACCCGTGCCCTACGGCAGCAGGGCCGCCCACCTGTACGCGATCCCAGGTCAGGCGGGGCTACCCGTTGAGTTTAAGCATATCAATAAGCGAAGGAGCAGAAACTAACAAGAATTCCCCTAGTAACGGCGAGCGAACCGGGAACAACCCACTATGAGAATCGGTCACCCCAGGCGTCCGAATTGTAGTTTGGAGAAGCGTCTTCAGCGGTGGACCGGGCCCAAGTCCCCTGGAAGGGGGCGCCGGAGAGGGTGAGAGCCCCATCGTGCCCGAACCCTGTCGCACCATGAGGCACTATCGGCGAGTCGGGTTGTTTGGGAATGTAGCCCCAATTCGGACGGTAAATTCCATCCAAGGCTAAATACCTGCGAGAGACTGATAGCGAACAAATACCGCGAGGGAAAGATGAAAGGGACTTTGAAAAGAGAGTTAAAGAGTGCTTGAAATTGTCGGGAGGGAAGCGGATGGGGGCTGGTGTTGCGTCCCGGTCGGATGTGGAACAGCCCGACCTGGTCCGTCGATTAACTCAGGGCGTGGACCGACATGGATTGCGGCGGTAGCCAAAGTCGGGCTGTGGATATGCCCGTGGACACATCGTTGCTGCGATTGTGGATGGCAGCGCGCGCCATCACGGCATGCCCCAGCACCTGCGCGCTCCCGACGTCAGCCTGCGAGCTCCCCATTCGGCCTTTCTTGAAACACGGACTAAGGAGTCTGACATGTGTGCGAGTCAACGGGTGAGTAAACCCGTGAGGTGCAAGGAAGCTGATTGGTGGGATCCCCCAGCAGGCTGTACCGCCGACCGACCTTGATCTTCTAGGAAGGGTTCGAGTGAGACCATACCTGTCGGGACCCGAAAGATGGTGAACTATGCCAGAGCGGGGTGAAACCAGAGGAAACTCTGGTGGAGGCCCGCAGCGATACTGACGTGCAAATCATTCGTTTGACTTGGGTATAGGGGCAAAGGACTAATCGAACTATCTAGTAGCTGGTTCCCTCTGAAGTTTCCCTCATGATAGCTGGAGCTCAGTGGCGAGTTCTATCGGGTAAAGCCAATGATTAGAGGCATCGGGGGCGCAACGCCCTCGACCTATTCTCAAACTTTAAATAAGTAGGACGGCGTGGCTGCTCCGTTGAGTCGCGTCACAGAATCGAGAGCTCCAAGTGGGCCATTTTTTGTAAGCAGAACTGGCGATGCAGGATGAACGGAATCTGAGTTACGGTGCCCAACTGCGCGCTAACCTAGATCCCACAAAGGGTGTTGGTCGATTAAGACAGCAGGACGGTGGTCATAGAAGTCGAAATCCGCTAAGGAGTGTGTAACAACTCACCTGCCGAATAAGCTAGCCCCGAAAATGGATGGCGCTAAGCATGCGACCCACCCACACCCGCTCATCGGGGCAAGGGCCAGGCCCCGATGAGTAGGAGGGCGCGGTGGTCGCCGTAAAACCTGGGGCGCGAGCCTGGGCGGAGTGGCTGTCGGTGCAGATCTTAGTGGTAGTAGCAAATATTCAAATGAGAAGTTTGAAGGCTGAAGAGGGGAAAGGTTCCATGTGAACGGCATTTGCACAAGGGTTAGTCAATCCTAAGAGACGGCTGTTGGGATAAGTGCGTACATGCAGCGGAATTTAAAATTTTTCTAATCCCAAATACGGATCTGTCAAAGGCGTTTAGATCGAGGAGATGAAGGCGTACCTTTTGCGTTTCGAGATTGTCCCTTCATTTGCGTATCAATCTCTTCAGATTCCACAACCTTCCGCGCTCTTGCTTCCGATCACGAGGAGTTGACGTTCTTTCAATCGCCTCCCTCTACCGGTATCCACACGAACAGTCTCCAACAATAGCAGCGTGCTAGCGCCTCTTTGTTTCACTCTCTCTCTAGGGTTTTGTGGCTCAAGAGCGAATTCAAATTCAGAATGGATCCCTCTTCTATTCAAGAGCACTCACATTTATAAAGCTCATAGAGTGCATTATAATCCAGGATTAATCTTGAAAAATCTGAATTTGAATTACAAGATCAATCTTGAAATTTGAAAAGATATTCAAGATCTAATCTTGCAATTCAAAATTTCAATAGACATTCAAGATCCAATCTTGAAATTCGAATTTCAAAAGGATATTCAAGATCTAATATTGCAATTCGAATTTCAAAAGGATATTCAAGATCTAATCTTGCAATTCTAATATTCAAGATCTAATCTTGAAATTCGAAATTTTGAAATTCAAAATGTAAAATTCAAATTTTGCAATCTTAATTTGGATTAAATTGATCTGATCAAATCATATCCTTGCAATTCCAATATTCAAGATCCAATCTTGAAATTCAAAATTCAAAAAGGATATTCAAGATCTAATCTTGCAATTCCAATATTCAAGATCCAATCTTGAAATTCGAAATTTTGAAATTCAAAATGTAAAATTCAAATTTTGCAATCTTAATTTGGATTAAATTGATCTGATCAAATCATATCCATTTAATTAATCCAAATAATGAGCCAACAGATTTAATTTATCTTTATAAATTAAATTAATGCTAGTTATTTAATTTATCAAATAAATTAAATATTAAACTAACACA
>JANTPZ010116002.1:0-20330 GCA_025593235.1 Vachellia pachyceras
AGTAGATGGGAATTTCCTTGAAAATCATTCCCAAATCCTGGAGTTGTTGCTTCATCCATAAAACTTGAGCACAACAGCTTGCAAAAGCAATATATTCAGCTTCTGTGGATAACAATGATACTGTTGATTGCATTTTGCTGAACCATGATACCAGTATTCCACCAAGGAATTGACACTGACCACTCGTGCTTTTTCTATCAGTCTTATACCCAGCATGGTCAGATTCTGAATAGGCAATTAACTCTTCACTGCTTCCTTTTGGATACATAATCCAAGATCAGTGGTACCAGCTAGATTTCTGAGAACTCTCTTAACATTTTCAGCATGGGATTCCTTTGGAGTAGCTTGATAACGAGCACACATTTTTGACACTGAATTGGATGTCAGGTCTGCTTGCTGTTAGATAAAGCAAAGACCCAATCATTCCTCTGTATATCTTGATATCATAATCCTTTCCATTTGCATCTACATCAAGGAGTGTATTTGAGCTCATGGGAGTATCAGCACTTTTGCATTGATCCATTCCAAACTTCTTCGGTAGCTCTTTGAGGTACTTGGCCTGATTGATGAAGATGCCATCTTTCTTTTGCTTAATTTGAAGTCCAAGAAAGAAATTTAATTCTCCCATCATGGATATTTCAAATTCTCCCTGCATTATCTTGGCAAATTCTTGAGAAAGATCATCGTTAGTAGCACCAAAGATAATGTCATCAACATAAATCTGTACAATTAATAAGCCTGACTTTGAATGCTTAATGAATAGGGTTGTATCCACCTTTCCTCTAACAAAATCTTTCTTGATTAAGAAATTACTTAATCTTTCATACCAAGCTCTGGGAGCTTGTTTCAAACCGTAGAGAGATTTCTTTAATTTGAAAACATGATTTGGTTTGGAACGGTTTTCAAAACCAAGAGGTTGCTCAACATAAACTTCTTCCATAATGTAACCATTTAAGAAAGCACTCTTTACATCCATTTAAAAAAGTTTGAAATCCATAATGCAAGCAAAGGCAAGTAAAATACGTATAGCTTCCAATCTTGCTACATGAGCATAAGTTTTTTTTCATAATCAATGCCTTCTTCTTGATTATATCCTTTTGCAACCAATCTGGCTTTGTTTCTGATAATGATTCCTGATCATCAAGTTTATTTCCCATTTTGAACCAATAACTGGATGATCATTGGGTCTGTGAACTAAATCCCATACTTGATTTCTTTCAAATTGATTTAATTCTTCTTCCATTGCAATTATCCAATCACTGTCAGATAAAGCTTCCTCAACATTCTTAGGCTCTATTTTTGAAATAAAAGCTAAAAATTAAGCCTCACGAATAAATCTTTTCCTGGTTTGTACACTTCACTCACCTCTCCAGTCACTTGATTGATGGGATGATTGTGGATGTATTTCCAGGCTTTTGGTTGAGGAGATTTAGAAAAATCATTAGATTAGCCATTTTCAAAATCCTGAGAAGGTTGATTATCAAATGAGTTTTCTTTACTTTGATTTTCAAAACCTTTTGAAATGATAATTTATTCATCAACATCAGATTTTGGTTGAGGAATGGTTTCCATAAAAACTACATGCACTGATTCTTCTATGGTATAAGAACATTTATTGAAAACTCTATATGCTTTACTCCTATTTGAATAACCAGGGAACAAACCTTCATCAGACTTTGGATGAAACTTACCAAGGTTATCCTTACCATTATTGTGGATGAAGCACTTACAGCCAAATACATGTAGATGAGACAGATTTGGTTTTCTTCCCTTGAATAGCTCGTATGGTGTCTTTCCAAGAGAAGGTCTAATGTATGCTCTATTTGAGATGTAACAAGTTGTACTTAGAGCATCTGCCCAGAAGACTTGTGACACTTGCTTTTCTGTCATCATTGCCCGTGCCATGTCTGCCAGCACTTTGTTCTTTCTCTCCAATACTCCATTTTACTGAGGAGTTCTTGGGCTGAGAAGTTATGATTGATTCCTTCATTTTTACAGAAGATAGCAAAGTCCCCATTCTCAAATTCTCCTCCATGATCTGTTCTAATGGAAACAATGGACATACCTTTCTCATTTTGGACCTTTTTGGCAAATATAGAGAATAATTCAAAAGTTTCATTTTTGGAAGCCAAAAATATAGTCCAAGTAAATCTGGAATAATCATCAACAATAACCAGAGTATATAAATTTCCCCCTAAACTTTTCTCTCTAGCTGGACCCATCAAATCCATATGAAGTAGTTCAAAAGGCCTTTTTGGTGAAAGTTCTTATTTTGATTTAAAGGATGATTTGGTTTGTTTTCCTAACTGACAGGCATCGCATACCAAATCATTCTTGAATTTGAGTTTTGGAAGACCTTGAACTAAATCATTTTTTATTAATTTGTCAAGTTGATGCATATTCATATGAGCCAATCATTTATGCCATAGGTGAGTTTCATCAATTTGACTAATTAGATAGGGGTTTGTAAAATTCTTTTCTAATTCAATAGTATAACAATTACAGTCTCTAGCTAGGAGCTCTGAGTTGGATGTTCCGCTTTTTTTTATTGATAGAGAGATCTTTCTTGTTGATAATGAAGCATTCCTCAAAGTCAAATATTACCCAGTTCCCTTTGTCGGTGCTCTGGCTCACACTGAAGAGATTGTGGCATAATCCTTCCACATGATACACATCCTTTACAGAAGTTCCATTTGAATTGGCAATTTCTCCAACTCCTGTAATTCTTCCTGATTGATTTCCTCCGAAGTTTACTTTTCCTCCATCTTTTGCTTTTAGGCTGACAAACCTACTTTTGTTACCTATCATTTGTCTTGAGCATCCACTGTCGATGTACCACTTGTTTGTCTTAGATGCTTTAAGACAAACCTGCAAAAGGAAGATTATTTGGTTGCTTTAGGTACCTAAGTTCTGTTGGGTCCTCTTGTGTTAGTGTTTGGTGTCTTTGGAACATAAGTTCCTTTTGGTGCCCATTTATATGTACCTAATACTTTGTTTCTTTTGAAATAACATGATGAAGTTTTATGCCCCTTTCTGTTACAAAAGGTGCAGAAGGCATAAGGTTCAGATGAATGCATAGCTTTTTGAAAGTATTTTAAATAACTCATGTTACCTTTCCTCTTCTTCCCCCTTTTGAAATCATTTTGAGGATAATATCCAATACCACTCGATCATTTGTAACTCTTTGGTTTTTCAAAATGCCATGAAGCATGTCATTACCACGAGTAAACTTTTCAAGGGCTTTGGATAGGCGTTCATTCTCAATTTTTTATTCATGTCATTTAGAGCATTCAAGATTAATAACAGATTTCTCAGCTGGTTTTTCTAATTCTTTTACCTTCTTTCTTAGAAAAGATAATTCCTTAGCAAATTTTAATAACTCTATATGCATGCTATCATATTCATCTCGCAATTCATCATAGCTAGGTTTAGTATATACCTCCTCTGTTTCTGATTTTTCTTCTTGAGCTACTAAACAGAGGCTGGCTTCTTCTTCAGCTTCGCTTTCTTCTTCATCTGAGTTGTCTCCCCAAATTCCTGACACATATGCTTTCTTCTTTTTGAAAGATTTGAATTTCTTTTTCTCCTTTTCCTTTTCTTTATTTTGATTTTCCAGCTGTGGGCAATCTGTACAGAAGTGACCAGGTTTGTTGCATTCATAACAAATGACTTTGCTTGACCCTCCTTTGAATGGCCTTTTATATCATTGATCCTTGCGATACATTCTTCTGAAATTTCTTACAACCATCGCAAGTTCCTCATCTTCTACATCTCCTCCTCCTCCTTCTTCTTGTTGTTGTTGTTCTTCTTCTTCTTCTTCTTCAGTTTTTGACTCTTTCTCCTTTTCTTTTATAGCCTTGAGAGCCTGACCCTTCTTCTTTTTCTCATCAATGGTTGATAGTTCCTTCTTGAATTTTTGTTTTCTCTCATACTCAGCAAGGCTTCCAAAGAGGGTTGCAACTGAAGTCATTGATTCACCACGGGATTCTTCTATGGTTATGGCCTTGGCTTCCCATTTGCTGGACACAACATTTAAAATCTTTTCTACTTGAGAGAATTGATCATATGTTTTGCCAAGAGCTGCTAACTTGTTGATGAGGTGTGTATGATGTATTTGAAATTTAGCAATGGTTTCTTCTACTCTCATGCTGAGTAAATCATTCTTAGTTGTTAGCATGTTGACTCTACTCTCCTTCACTACTTCAGTACCTTCATATGCTATTTCCAATACATCCCACATGTGTTTTGCTGAAGGTAGTGTGCATACTTTGAAGAAGTCATTCTCATTAAGTGCTTCCTACAACATTAGTACAGCTTTTCTGTTGAGATGAACTCTCCTAAGAACTTCACTATCAAACTCAGGACGAGTTTTAGGAGTTAGTCCATCTTCCACCTTCATGGGTACATAGTTTCCCTGTTCAAATACATCCCAAAGATCAATATCGGCAGCTAAAATAAAGTTTTGAAACTTTATTTTTCCCTGTTCAAATACATCCCAAAGATCAATATCGGCAGCTAAAATAAAGTTTTGAAACTTTATTTTCCAAAAGGACAAATTTTGACTGTTGAAAGCAAGAGGTCTGGTGATGGATGCTCCATCTGTAAGAATGTGCTCGCCAAATCCTACCATGAATCTCCCTTGAAACTATTAAGTTCTTTACACAAGAGACCTGCTTTGATACCGAATGTTAGTGCAGGATAAGACCAAGAAGGGGTGAATTGGTCAGATTAAAAATTTCAAAATTAAAATCAGATTGAAAGCAATGTCATCGAGAGATAAAAGGAAAGAAGAACAAGGGGATTTATCCTGGTTTGGTCCTTCTGACCTACGTCTAGTCGTCAGAGCACCTGTGAGCTTTGTAATTCACTAATCACCAATAAATCAGGCACACCAGCCTTTACAATGGAGATTCACACTCCCTCTTTCAATACGTAATGAAATAGAGTCTCACACTCTCTGTTTTTGCTTTCTGACCAAATTACAGCCCAATAAGTTTAAGGCCCCAACCTTGAATTATCTCACAGATTTTCAGAAGATATTGCTCAAGGAAAACTCTCTTAAAGAGTAGATAACAATCAATGAAGTTCAGAATAAGAATTTAATAGATCACAGAGAGACAGATGAATGTCTTTAACGCTCGTAAAGATGATCGTTGTTTCTGCAATGAATGCTTGGAGCTTTTATAGATGAGAGAAATGAAGTTGCCATTAGATAGAGTTTATTATCCGTTACTCTCATCCACTAACTCTTCATCTTCACCATTAATACTGTAATAAATGCTTCTAAGTAGCATGGACGATGAAGGCTTGAATAATTCATTCTGTCTGTGTGTACAGTGTTTTTCTCTTCCTATGATCCTACACTTCTGCATTTATGAGGGCAGGTGAAGTTCAAACATTGTTAGACACGAATAAGGAATGATGCAGAGCAGTTAAAAAGCTGTCAGAGAGAGAAAGTAGCCATTGAGAAACTAACTCGAGTTCTTGATCATAATACTCGAGTGTTAACCAAGCATTTTAAGTTTTATGAAATGATACTCGAGTGTTTTCTTTCAATGCTTGAGTTTAACAAATACTTTTAAAGTTGCTCGAGTGTTATCTGAGAGTATTGCAAAAGATTTTGAAATTTAATGTGAATACTCGAGTGTTGAAACTTTTATGCTCGAGTGTTAAGAATACTTTCAGTTGATACTCGAGTGTTCAAAAGAAAACTTGAAGTGAAATCATTTGAAATATCACAATACTCGAGTGTTGAAAACATAATACTAGAGTGTTGTCACTTTTCTATCATTACTCGAGTGTTTAGATTGAAGTGTTTTGTTTTTGAGAAAATGGAACTCGATACTCGAGTATTCAAAAGTCAATACTCGAGTGTTCTCAACACTTTCATCTAATACTCGAGTGTTGTGTTTGAAGTGCTGTCTTTCATTTGAAAACTTTTACCCGATACTCGAGTGTTGAGAATAAGCACTCGAGTGTTGTCGACACTTCATCCACAACACAAGTGTTCTACTTCAAGTTAAAGTATTTTAACTCAATACTCGAGTGTTGTCAATACTTCCATTTGTAACTCGAGTATTCTACTTCAAGTGTTGAGTATTCTTTTGAAAACAAAAACCCGATAGTCGAGTATTGCAACACAATACTCGAGTGTTGCCAATACTTCAACACCAATCTCGAGTTTCACACGAAAGTATTCTTTCAAAACATATTTTAACACTAATACTCGAGTATTCAAAATCACCACTCGATTGTTTGCAACACTTCATCTCAATACTTGAGTTTTCACTTAGAGTGTTGGATTTCAGAAACATTTTTAACTTGCAATACTCGAGTATTATCAACACTTTCAACAAAAACTCAAGTGTTGCCTGAAAGTATTGATTTTAAACTGATGAAAAACATCGATACTTGAGTAGTACAACACAGAACTCGAGTATTCCTCAATATTTCCATACAAACTTGACAGAACTCGAGTGTTTCACTAAGAACACTTAATGAATAACAATTTAAGCTTTATAATCCTTGAAACCATTTTGTTATCATCAAAATAAGGCATCAACAGTACTAATCCAAATCAACAACTCCTAATCTCAAATTAATCACAGAAGGATCATGTATGGGCTAAAATTGACTCTAAGACTCTGGAAATTCAAGTAGAAAACTAATACAAATAAAGCTCAATCAATGAGTTAACCGAAATCAATTGCGCCTAAGGTTCCGATTTAGAGAACGACCATGGGGTTGCACTCTATATTGCAATATTTGGAAATCACAACTTTTTGTTGACAATGCCTAGAATCTTGACAATGCCTAGAATCTTGATTTTAAAAGTGGGAACTTTCTTAGGTTGCTCCTGTTACAAACCGGTTACCATTCGGTTACTTGCTCCTGTTACAACTTTCACAGGTTAAGGTAACTTAACTCCGGTAACTTTTTCTCTACTTTTCTGGAGATGTTTTCTTCCTCTTTTTATTTTGCAATATCCCTAACTCAGATGGCAACATTTTCATCCTCAAAATACCCCTGGAACTGCTCAAAATTCAACATGGTTTTTCCCCATAACAAAATCTCGAAAAACGTGCTACCGACAAGCAATTTGATTTTAGGGCACTAAAAATTTCTAGAATTTTCACTGATATTTGAGCCCCTTTCTGTTCCTCAAATTGTTTCCCATAATGCCTGTAGTTAATTTTCAAATAAAATTACATTTCTAAGGTTTTCGGGTCTTTTTCCCCAATTCGATCGCCTTTATCGGATACTAGAAAATAATTTTATAAAATTCACTTCATTCTTCTATATCCTAAACTCAATTGATTGATATCTCTTGATACCTCGACTAATTATTTTCGGCTGTCTGAACTTCAAAATTCTCCAAATAAAAATCTAGACCGAATTTCAAAAATCTGAAGAATCTCATTTTGATCAGCGAGTTCAACTCTATTTTTTAGGATAAAAAAATTTTCCTATATTTTGGTCAACTAATGACTTTTTGAGTTTGACCTTGGTCAAATTATCAAAATACCCTTACATATTTTCTTAATTCCCAAAATGCCGTCACTTTTCTTAAGGCACTTTTCAAAATTCCAATAATACCCTTACTTTTACTAATATTTTCCAAATTCCATTATTGCCCTTGGCACTTCAATAGATAATGACTTTTATGCCCTTTCTATTAATGCCTAATGATATTTATGCCCTTAGCCTTTTTATACAAAATGATAATTTTACCCTTGGTCTTTTAGATTTAGAAATTTCAAAGCCTTAGGATTTAATAAATTACAATTCCTCTGTTCCGTTGACATCCTCTTTTTATATGCTTTCTATCTATGGGCCTTAATTCCCTCTCATGCCTACAAGATTAGCCTTTATTTCAGTTAGCAGAAAACATGAATATTACACCAAGTTGGTAATAAATATTGGGTTGAGGCATAATGTGTGTGATGGTGAGATAGTGATAGGGATGTTAATTGTATATGTCTAAGAAGTGAGATTTCCAAGAGGTTAGGCAGATTGTGAGTGTTGTTTTGGAGTGATATCAAATGCTATAGGTGTAATATCCACCCTTTTTCTGTAAATTGAAGTAGAAGGCCAAACTAATAGTTATGAGATAAGATAAGGCCCAGAAATAAAAGTACTAAAAGAGAAGATGTTAATGGACTAAAGAGACACTGGTCAATTTAGTCCTAAGGCTTTGAGATTACTAAGAATGTAAGCCAGGGACATAAATCTCATTAAGTATAAAGACCAAGGGTAATATGGTCATTAGATAAAAAGGATCAAACAAATAGTCAAACGTCAAGTTTAAGCCCGTAGATAGAAAGTACGGAAAAAGTTGATGCTGTTGGGCCGAAAGTCGTAGAATCAGATTTGGCCTGGTGGATGAAAGTCGGTAGGAACTTTAAAGTTAAGCTTGCTCACCCTGTAGCAATCATCTGGGAAGTAGGTTATTACACAAAAGATCAAGGGCAACAAAGTCAAGGGCAAAATGGGAAATTATGAAAAGTTGATAATATAAGGGCATTTTTGTCATTAAGAGAAAATGTAAGGGCATTTTGGTCATTTGACAAAGTCAAAGTCAAAGTCAAAAAGTCAACTGTTGACCAAAATATCAGAAAAATTCACAGAGGCCCAAAAGATAGAGCAGAACTCACTTTTTGATAAAGATTCAACATATTGTTGAAAATCGGCCTAGAATTTTATTTATAGAATTTTGAAGATTTAATGGCCAAAAATAATTATTTCAGGTATCAAGAGACCTTAATCAGTTGAGTTCAGGGCATAGAAAAATTTAGTGAATTTTATAGTATTTAATAAAATTATTACCCGGTGTACGATTAAGCCGATTTCCCCAAAAATCGGGAAAAAGACCCGAAAATCCCCGAAACATAATTTATTTCAAAAATTAATTTTTGAAAATCTATAAAGCATTTTGGAAAAAGAAAAAGGGCTAGAGTTTCAGTGAAAAATGTAGAAATTTTTAATGTCCTAAAAGTATTTTGCCCTCCGATCGGTCGTTTTCAGGGATGTTTGGCAAAATAAAATACCCTGTTAAATTTTAATGAGATCTAGGGGTATCTTTGGGATAATGATTTTGTCATGATTATGTGGAGAATATGGAGATTAAAAGAGGATAAAAATATCTCCAGAAAAGTAGAAAAAGATTTACCGGAATAAAGTTATATTTACCGGTAGAAAGTGTAATCGGAAGAAGTAACCAAATGGAATTTGGTTTGGTTAGTGTAACCAAAAGAGGATAAAAATACTCTCCACGTGCAGCAATGATTTCCACTTTTGAGGAGAAAATGAGAACAAGCAAATGTCTCATGTGTAGCTAAATTTCCACCCTTGGATTATACTTAATGAGTAAGAATTAATCTTAGCCCTTAATCTTTTTATGTGAGAATTTATAAACACAATTTCTCCTCCATTCCCACTCCATTTTGGCTGACCTCCATGAGCAAAAATTTGAGAGCAAAAGACTCCATTCAAGCTTCCACAAGAGGAGAAAAATTCAAGAGAAATCCAAGGTAAGAGGTGAAGATACTTGAAATTATACATGAAACTCTTCCTTGTGCTCTCCTCTACCACTTCCGTGGATTGAAATTTTGATTTGGTCTCTCTTTCTCAAGTTTTATACTTAGGGTTCTTGAGAGGAAAAGTGAGAAAGAGAGGGATTTAGAGTCATTGATTGGTTGCAAAAGTCTCCTTGTGTTGTAAGGAGCCTTTTGATGTATATATTGTTGTTGTTGTTGAAGCTTGTTTTTGAATTTTGTAAAATTTGGGAATGATAAACTTTTAGGGGAGGTGCTGTCAAATTTTATATTTGATGAGGAAGATTTGTTTTTGGGTTAAATAATTGATTGAGCTTTATTTTTATTAGTTTTCTACTTGAATTTTCAAAGTCTTAGAGTCAATTTTAGCCCATACATGACCTCTTTGTGCTTAAATATAGACTAGGAGTTATTGATTTGGATTAATGTGATTTTGGGCACCATGCAATGAATAACGATTTATTGTGCCTAAATTGCATCATGAGCAAATGATACTGCCCATATTTGCTATTTCATTTCAGGAACTTCTTGCAAAAGGGCAGGGGAAGCAGCTTTGGATAATTTCGCCGCAGCACATTTCAACATTCACCACGGCCAAATTTCAAGAAGTCAGGAAAAGGCCTCTTGGGTGTGGTTCGCCGTGACAAACCCTGATATTCGCCATAACGAATATCACGCAGAACCTGAATTTTTGCCTCAGAAGGAAAATAACCCGACTCGGCTTGATGGATTCGACCCATGACGGTTTCTAATGCTAAATTAGGTCATTTTCGACTAGAGAGGGGAGGAGGCTGAGGAAGGAAGGCAGAATCACACACACACATACACTCATTTTTCTCTCACACTTTCCAAACCCTACCTTCGTCCATTACCTTCACCATTCACCCATTCATCATACTTCATTCATCCATTCATCTGCAGTCTCTACCATCCATGAGGAGCTGAGCATGTCCAACCCTTGAAGATGAAGTGAGCCGGAGTTCGAAGTGCCGAAAGGGGAGTATTTACTTTCAATCTGTATTTACATTATGGATTACTTAGAATATGAGTTGGACTTTGTCATTTGTATGTAAATACTTGGTCTTGGTTAAGCCAAACTTGGATTATTGTATATTGAGTTGTTTTGTGATTGACAAAGTGAAATGGAGTCCATTTTGCTTATTCAGTGAAGTCTTGTCACTCTTCTATCATCCGAGTTGTGCTTAGTTTTAGAGTTAACATGCATGGAGTTGATTGTCACTTTGCGATTTTCGTACACACACTAAGAACGCTTCAAGGATTTCATGGAATGGAGTTCATTGCATATTATTCGTGACCTAACAAATCGTGTGGGGATTTAGAAGGAGATCATCGTATGATGCTCCAGACCCATACGAATTGTTAGGGTTTGTGATTTCGAAAACTTAGTGTGAAAGTTGATACTCTACCTAATGTTTTGCGAACTATGATGGCCTAGTTCATTTTCAAGAGGAATCCACCATAACAATCCCTTTTCAATCCAAATCTGCCTTACTTTACTTTGCCGCCTGAAAATACCAAAAATAAGTTTTGAATTTTGTAGTTGCATTAGGAACATAGCTTATCTTGAATTGAGAAACCATTTGCATTTGCATCACGAACATAATCACAAGCTAAGGACTATTGGTACGCAATTCGCTTCCGGTGAGAGCGACCCTGGGGTTGTCACTATACAATCCTTGGAAATCAAAATTAATATTCTCCATCCATTTTCAAGGCTAACTGACGATCTAAGTTTACATTTTGTGGCTTAGTCGGATCAAGAATTTGGTGCCGTTGCCGGGGAAGCGAAGTGCCATTAGTTGTTGGATTGTGTTTTATGTTTGATATTTTTGCATCTTTGTTCATAGCATAGCATTAGTCTATCAATATTTTAGGATTGCATAGTAGTATACACCTGTTTCTGCTGCATTCTACATAAAATCTACATTTTCACTATGACTAATTTCATTTTTCGCCGCGACGTACGCTCAATTTCACAGAGAAATTCCTCTCGGGTGTTCTACGCCGCACCAAAATTGAATTTCGCCGTGACGAAACCTGCATTTTTGAACGAGAGATACCCTCTCTGGTACCTTTCACCGTGACGTAAATACGTTTTAGCCATGGCGAACTTACCATTTTCACACCTCATTCACTTCATTCATTCCAATTTCAACTCATACATACATCATAACCATACATACACCTGCATACACTCATACATATTTTTTCTCATTCATTTTTGAGTGGTTCATTTTGAGTTGTATTCATTTTGTTTTGGCTTGAATTTTTCTATTGTATGCCCAAAAAGAATCAGCTTGAACCCTTTGATCCTGAAATTGAGAGAACCTTGAGGAAGAGACGTAGGGCAAACAAAAGAAAAGAGAAATGCAAAATAGTTAGAGATTTAGGTTTAGAAGTAGAAGAATCTAGTTTAGAACAAGTAGATAAGTTAGGAGAAACTTCAGGAGAAATCATGGCTGAAAATGTACCAAACCCTCAAAATAGGAATGCAAATGAAAATCAACAAGGGAATGGTAATGAAGAAATGGTGAAGATGAAAGAATTGGGGAAAATAATGGAAATAATAGGAGAAGAACCATAAGAGAAGCTACAACCTCTGATATTAATTATGACCCATTTACTGCTTGTTGCCCAAATTATGATGTGAATTTTAAGATTAGAGGATTATTAATTAACTCTCTTCTTAAATTTCATGGCTTGCCAGGAGAGGATCCATACATCCATTTGCAGTCATTATCAATGATTTGCCAGAGTATGAAACCAATTGGAGCCTCACTTGACCAAGTGCTATGGAAGGTGTTTCACTCGTCGCTGGAAGGGAAGGCAAGAGAATGGTTCATGAGTCTTTCGAGGCATGTAGCTAATGCCTATCAAAGTTGGGTTAATCTGAGAAGAGCTTTTTTGAAGAAATATTTTCCAGCATCAAGAACTTCATCAATGAGGAAAGAAATTTATTTAGCAAGACAAGAGTATGAGGAATCGTTATATGATTATTGGAATAGATTTTAAGACCTTCTTGCGAGATGCCCTCACCATCAAATACCAGATGAGCAGTTGGTTCAATATTTCTATGATGGGTTGAAGAGCCAAGAAAAAGGGATGTTGGACACAGCTGCTGGAGGTTCATTAATTGATTTACCTGCAGAAGAAGCTTGGGAGCTTATTAAAAAGATGGCTTTGAACCATCAACAATATAGTGTGAGAGACACTAGGGTTGTTCATGAAGATGGATATTCAAGTGCTCAAAATAGGAGAATGGACACCCTAGAATCAAAGGAAGATTCTTTGAAAAGTAAAGTCACATCCCAATTGTCTCTTATTGCTGCTGAGTTGAAGAATCTAAATGTCAATAAGCAACAGCCATCCATGGATTTAGCTGCTCCAAGTTGTGAAACTTGCGGGTCAGTAATGCATATTTCAAGCGTGTGCCCAAGCCGATTCGAAGAAGTTTGTGCAATGTACCTAGGGAGACCGAATCAGAAATGGGATCCCTACTCCAACACATATAATGAGGGATGGAAATCAAATCCAAAGTTTAGTTGGACGGGTGAAGAGGCCAATGCCCAGAGATTCCAAAGGAGTGTAGGAGCTGGACCTTCCAACTCCAACATTCAGAATACCCAACAAGCCTTGAGTGTGCCACCGAAGGAAGATACAAATCAATTGCTGCAAAATATGCTGGTGCTACCCAAGGAAGAGAAGGCTTCCACCTCAAATCAATTCAATTCGCTTGCCTCGCTTATTCAGAAAGATTCATCCAAAAACGACGCAAGATAAGCTTCTTTAGAAAAAAGGATGGAGCAGTGGGAAACAAAAGCTGAGAACTTGAATTCCTTCCTCACTCAACTCTCTAACAACATGAGTGAATAATAAGCAAGGAATGGAGGCTCTATGCCATCAAATACCGTCATCAACCCCAAGGGATTAAATGCAATAAATTTGAGAAGCGGGAGGTAAGTGAGATTTGATGATAAGGAAGAACATAAGAAAACAGAGGAGGATAGTGAATTTAAAGAGATTCCACAAGTTGCTGAAAAGGAGAAGAAGAGTGAGAACACAAAAGAAGAGTTATTGTTGAAAAGAGAGAGTGCCTCACCACAACAAAAAGAAGAAGAAGAAAGAAGAAATCTTGAGCAAAGGGAAACAAATAAAAACAAAGAAAGAAGCAAGCATAGCTCAACCTCATCAAAATGTAAGGAGGTAAACATTCATGAACTACCTTTTCCAAACTTATACTTGATCAATAGAAAACTTGTTGAAAAGGATAGTGAAAAGGAGGTTTATGATTTGTTTAGCAAAGTAGAGGTGAATATACCATTGCTTGACTTAGTCAAAAAGGTTCCTAAATACGCTAAATATCTCAAGGACTTGTGCACCAATAAAAGAAAATTTAAACCTAATGAAAGTCCAAGTAAGCTCAAATGTTTCAGCCTTATTTAAACCACAACTTTTTGTGAAATGTCAAGACCCAGGATCTTTCACGATCCCTTGCATTATAGGAAAGATAACCATAGGTTGAGCGTTGTTAGATCTAGGGGTTGCTATTAATGTAATGCCTAAGTCCGTTTATCAAGCCTTAGGTGTCAAGAACTTGAAACCTACATCTGTGGTACTCCAACTAGCTGATAGATCGATGAGGTATCCAAATGGGATAGTTGAGGATATTCTTGTAAAGGTGAAGGACTTAGTTTTTCCTGCTAACTTTTATGTGCTTGATATATCTAAAGAATCCATTAATGAATTGACCTTGATTTTAGAAAGACCCTTCTTGAGGATGGCTAATACTATGATTAGCATGAAAGAAGGAAGCATATCAATGGAAGTAGGAGAAAATAAGATCAATTTTAATATTTATGAGGCTATGAAACATCCTTACGAGGATTATTCGCTGTTAAGTATTAATGCCCTTGATGTTGTGGTAGATGATGCATGTGCTGAACTTGAAATGGAAAATGGACTAACATGTTCACATCATTACTCATATTCACCATTTAATGATGGCAATCTGAAAATTCCTCTTGAACCTCATGATTCACCATTGTGCTCTTGTGAAATCATTGAAAAATACACCCATATTGCATTGGTTGAAAGCACGCTTTCAATGCCATACACACATTTTGAGAAATCAACCGATAAGTGCATGCATACCTTTCCCCATATAAACAGTGATGACACCTCATGAAGAGGTATTTCAATTGATTTTGTAGAACATTTTAGAAGAGCATCACCTGAACTGGCTGAACCTATGCATGCGTTATGTGGAAAATCAAAGGAAGAGCATGGGGACGTCGATGAAACTCGTAAACCGCCGTGATTATCAGGTTGATACTTTCCTTTCATTAATCATTTGCTTTGAGCTTTTAATGAATATGTTGTGAATACGAATAATTCAAGTGTGGGGGAGGAACATGGCCGGTAGTGGTAGTTTAGTCTCTATACGTAGTGTAGGATAGTTTTGAATTTAATAAACTCCCTTGAAATTGTGATTGGTTTGTCTCCAAGAGGATTGATGTTGAAGAGGGTTCTGCTTGCAAGGTTAAAATGTACATATTGTTTGGTTGAAGTTTTAGGCTTGAATGCTGGCTGTTGCTGTGTGTTTTGTGTTTCCATCTCTGTGATTTTCTCTATGTGATGTTTCACCGTGACTAAATTCTATTTTAGTCGCGGCCAACTCTGTTTATAGAATCATGTGAGCTCTCGGGAAGTATTCACCGCGACTAAAGTTTGTTTTTGCCGCGGCCAATTTTGTGACTTTTCATATTTTCACCGCGACCAAACTATGGTTCGCCACGGTGAAAATCGCAACTCTTCACCTTCGCCGTGCCCTTTTTCAAGCCATTTCCTTCCATTCCTTCCATTTCACGTTACCATTTTGCCATCGCTGTCATTGCTCTTTCCACCCGTCACCGTGTACTTCACCATTGGCCGTCTCGATTCTCTTATTCGTCCACCACTCTTCGTGCCTTTCATCTACAGTAAGCATTCCATCTTTCTTGTTCCATTCCATTGTGTATTGCTTCATTTTTTTTCATTTTTTGGCTTTGTGCTCGTTGCTGAAATCTCCTATTTTGCGATTTTTACTGCGACGAAAAAGATGATTCACCGCGACTAAATTATTATTTTTAGCCGCGACAAACCATAATTTTCACCGCTGCCAACGATATCCAAGTTGATTTTCACTTGTGTTAATTCTGCTTTTGTACTTTTTTTTCTATTTCATTGTTGTTAGTTCAGCTAGTAGCCATGCTTAGAACCAAGGGACCAAACATAGTAGACCCCCTAGCCTTGAACCTGAACCTTCCTAATCTGTTGAGAAAATTTTAGAGCTAACTAAGAAGCGTCCTTTGGTTAAGGAACGCTCATTCCCTATAACCCCTGCTGACCATCATTTTGTCCATAGGATTACTCAGTCTGGCCTTACTGGCCTTGTTTGCGAGCATACCCAAGGTAACCTCACTTTTGTCCAGCACTTCTACGCGAAGTGCCGACATGAGACTGGTCTGTTTATTGATTGCCGAGGAATTGTACTTCCTTAGGGCATTACCCGTCATACCATTGGTGCCTATCTCTCGTTACCCATAGCTAAGCGTGATCACTATGTTCAGTTTATGAGTAATTATCCTACGGACGAGATCATAGCGACCCTGTGTTTTCCCAGTATGGGTTGGCATGTGCGTCGTAGGTCAGAGATGTATATTCACAGATCCGAATGCCGCCCTGAAACTGAACCTTTCATCCACCTAGTTTGCAGCAACATTCTACCCACGAGCCACCAAGCGAACCTAACGAAGAAGCAGGCTCTCTGCATTTACATGTTAATGCAAGGAATCTATTTTGAAATTCCACCCTCATTTACTCTACCCTTCGTGAGGCTGTCCTCACATCAAAGACCACGAAGGCCATCATCTTTCCTCACCTCACATCCAACATGTTTGTTAGGTTGCATATCCCAGAGTACCCTGAAGACCATCCATTTGCCCCTGCCCATATGTTTACATACGATAGGATCCGTAGAGCTCCCGCACCCCAGCCTAAGCCATACATAGACATTGATGATCTGCTGGGTGAGGAGGAGGAGGTTCCAGCACCGCAGGCATCAGACGACCACGCGCTATCACTAGCCCTTGTCTCACTTGAGAGTTTGGCTGCTGAATTTCAGCAATTCAGGGTATCATTTGAGAAAGAGCGGAGGTATCACAGGAGGATGGACGCCCTGATTGCACAGAGCTTACGCTTTGAGTTGCCTCCAGAGGAGGATGAGGATACTGGTGCTGAGACTTCCGGAGCCAGACCATCCAAGAGGGCGAGCAGCGGAGGGGACTCAGGAGGAGGATGCTGCTACTGAGGTAGATTCAGAGGGTGATTCGGAGATGCAGGGGGATGCTTAGTTTTTCTGCAATTTTTCTCTTGATTTTCTGGATATTGAACTTTAGTACAGCTGTGATGTGGATTGGATATCTTTATGTACTTTATCTTCGCAGTTGTATGTATATATGGATTTTTCTTGATGCTGTTTTCCCAGATTTCGTTGCATGAGTGCTTGATTATTCAATATTGCTTGTGAATGCCGAGCGCATTGATTTATAAATCTTACCTTCCAATCATTGAGGACAATGTTTGAATTAAGTGTGGGGGGAGATTTAGAATTTGGAGTGTTCCCAAGTAATATTTTTTATTTTAACGTGCAACGGAAATTCGTTGAAGGATATTGTGGGGCTATTTTTGTCTTGAAACTTTTGAAATTTCAAGTTTCTTTTTCATTTCTTTGAAAAAAAAGAGGTTTTGAACATAAATTTTGCTGTCTAACCATTTTCGCCGCAACCAATTACTTTGTTTGCCGTGGCGAAAGTCCTTGAATAAGCAATTCAACCTCTCGGGTGAATTTCGCCTCTTGTGGTTGCGCCGCGGCGAAAGTCACAAGCACACAGAACCACCTCTCGGGTGTGGTTCGCCGTGACTAACTTATTGGTTAGCCACGACGAAAGCTTGGTGCTTAAAAAATTTTAATTTAAAAATTAGGTTATAGATTACTTTTTGAAATAAAAGTTCCTCTTAACTTTAATGTCTTTAACATTCCTAAGTAAAGCTTAAGAAAATGTGACTTTCATAGTTAATGCATTGGGAAGTTGATTCATGAGCCTAAGGATCAAAGTAATTGGTTAATAGCATTTTTCGAGTTATTGGTAATTGATTAGCGCATATCAGTTGTGAATTTGCCTTTTGCAATTTTGGTTCTTGAGACTGTTTAATTGAGACATTAGCCTTGTCGTGAGGATAATTGGGCTTATTTTCATTTGATAAGAGTAGGTCTGTCTTGATTTGTAATCTCTCTAGAACTTGTCTTAATTCTTAATCGAAGCTTTATGATCCAATATTTTGTGAAAAGGATAGAGGCCTTCATTTCAAAACCTTTCATTTAGCCCAAACACAAACCCTTCATTATCTTGCCATTTTGCTACCCCTTTGAGCCATGCACTCTTGAAAACTAGCATTTGAAAAATCCAACCTTGAATGTGCAAGTATATGTGAAAGAGATATGTAGGTGAGCATTTTGCTTTAAAAGAGAAGAGAAAAGAAAAGAAAAAGAAAGAAAAAGAAAAAAAATGATGAATGATAAAAAAAGAAGAAGAAAAGAAAAAAAAGAAATAAAATATATATTATAGATGTAAACAAATGTCTCTTGAGTCTTGCAAAAGAATTTATTCTATTTTTTGGTGCTATGTATTCAAGAATTTCATTTCACTCCATTATTTCATCCCATTAATGTTAGAACCCATCATCCATTTTAAACCTTTAAGCCCTCTTGATTCATATTATATTGATCTTGTGGTAGAGAGGTAGAATAATTACAAGCCTATGGTAGAGATTCGAATGAGCAGACCATGAGGGAAAATTGTCCTTGCTTGGTGAGCTAAGAAAGACACTTCTACTTTTGGAGTGGAAGTCTTCTTTATTCGGTCTCTTGAATTGAAATTTTTAAGGACTAATTTATAATTGATTTTTGTAATATCCATAATTTCATACTAAATGAAATAAAGGCTAATCTGATGATTATAATGATGAATTAGAGACGAAAAGTAGAAAGCTCAAAAAGATAGAAAGACTAAGGGCCAAAGTTCAGTTATGGAGTTCCGTGTGAATTCCAAAATTAAGTATATTTGCCCTAGAAGTAAAATGAGGATGGGAAACATTATAGGAAGGGACCCATATGTCGTTTAATAAAAGACCGAGGGCATAAAGGTCTTTCAGTATCAAAAGTAAGGGTAAAATAGTAATTTTGGAAAAAGTAGAGAAAGTAAGGGCAAAATGGTAATTATGAGAAAGTTGAAGGGCATTTTGGACATTTGACAACGGAAAAGTCAAAGTCAAAATCAAAAGTCAACCAGTTGACCACAATATCAGAAAATTTACAGATGCCCAATAGATAGATCTCTACTTATGGATCGCAATGACGAAACACGGATTTTCCAAATTCAAATTAGATTTTTATTTATATAATTTTGAAGGGCGAAAAAGGGAAAAGTAATTATTTAAGGTACAAGGAGCTCTTCAAAAATTTGGAGAAAAATATGGAAAATCTAGTGAATTATATAGTATTTGATAAAATTATTATCCAGCGTACAATTAAGGCGATTTTCCCTAAAATTGGGAAAAATACTCGAAAAATCCCCGAAAAATAATTATTTCGAAAATTAATTTTGGAAAATATAGAGGGCATTTTGAAAAAAGGAAAAGGGCATGAGAATAAGTTAAAAATATAGTATTTTTCAAGGCCCTAAAAGAAATTTGCTCTCCGATTATTCCGTTTCAGGGATTTCGAACATGATAAATTAATCCTGTAAAAATTGAGATAATTAAAAGTTATTTTATTATATTCAAGATGGAATTATGGAGATTTATTGAAAAATAAAATATCTCCTGAAAAGTAGAAAAAGATTTACCAGAATAAAGTTAAGTTTACCAGTAAAAAGTGTAATCGGTAAAAGTAACCGAATGGGATCCAATTTGGTTGGAGTAACCAAAGGGGAATCAGATTTTTACCCCCAATTACAGCTGTAAAAGTCACTTTATGAGGAAGATTAAGAGCATAACAAGTGGCTTAATCACAACCCTTAGATCTCATTAAAGTTGTAAGATTGAATCCTAGCCTTTAAACCCATTAATGTGTGATTTAATAAATCACAAAATTCCCTTCTTCTTCCAGCCATCATTCACGACTTTTGGGCAGAAAAAGAGAAGCAAGAAACGCCATTTTTGCTGCAGCACAAGGAGAGAAAAGCTTGAGAGAAATCAAAGGTAAGCAAGCAATGCACCTCAAGCTATATACCAATCTCTTCCTTGTGATCTCCTCTTCACTTTCCATGGTTTCAAATTTTGATTAGAACTCTCTTTTTCAAGATTGAACATTAGGGTTATTGAGAGGGAAAGTGATAAAGAGAGGGATTTAAGGCCATTTATTGGTTGCAAAAGCTTCCTCTTGATAAAAGAAGCATATTGATGTTGTTGTTGTGATTGTTGGTGGTTGTTTTGATGATTTTTGTAAATTTGGGAAACATGAAGAATTAGGGGTTATGCTGCCCAATTTTCCACTTGGCATAGAAGAGCAAGAATCATGTTTTCCCATGCATGAATGAGAGTTTGGAAACATGAATCAAGTGGTAGAAGTGATGGAAGTTGAAAAAATTCATATTGTTGAATATGTGTGCACTGTTTCGTTCTGGTCTGGAATCTGATGAAAACGAATTCTTTTGA
>JANTPZ010116006.1:0-10917 GCA_025593235.1 Vachellia pachyceras
AACTTTTCATCTTCAAAAAGAGGGCTTTGATCAAGGAAATCAACCATTAAAGAGGTAGTAGAAGTTGCAAGGAGTAGAGAAATGTAGAGAGTTGGTTGTTTGGGTGATTACCTTAAGGTTGTGTGAGAGCTCTCTTCTTCTTCTTCATTGGGAGCAAAGTGGCGTTTTTTGGGAGCTTGGGGGAGAGAAATATCTGACCAAATGGAGGGAGAGAGGTGGCAGAAACTTGAGAAAAGAGAGAGGAGAGTTAGCTTATGTGAAAAGACTCTTGAAACTTGTGTGGCTTATATTGATTCTTGGGGACCAAGTAGCAAAATGCTTGATCCACATTGAATCACATCTCCTTGTCTCATCCTAGCTGAAAAAGTTACTTTTCAGACCCCCTAGGCGTCAGATTTTGTTGGCTGGGCCCCTTCCCGGTCCAGTTACATGATCCGGTGGCACGCATTTTCGTAAAGTAACATTTACGCGAGTAACTACCTTTTTACTTTTCCAGAGACTTTATCTCTCACATGGAATCATTCCCTAGGCCTCCTTGCCTAGGTGGCATCATGTCTTAGTCCATAGCATCTCCAGGTTTCCCTCGTAATTCATCAGGATTCCTCGATTTGCGTGCAACCCGTAAAATGGGCTTCTGGCGGCCAATTTGACTTAAGGACATGGAAAAATTCTATATTTTTCCCTTATTCTCAAGCTCTTTTCCATTCCTCAAAATTCTTCCTGGATTTTTTGTAATTAATTTTCTAAGAAAATACTTTTTCGGGTTTTTGGGCACTGCTGTTCTCCGTGCAACGAAACTGCCCATACCGAATACCGGGTAATAATTTTATTAATTATTTTAGGACCCAACTAAACTTCTCTCAGTTTGGGTCTCCAGCATTTGAGGAATCCTGCTACCTTAAATAATTATTTCTTAGTCGTCCTTAACTCCAAAATCCTTTAATTACGAAAATGCCACAACTTATCTTACTTTCCTCATAATTACCAAAATGCTACTACATTTTCTACTTTTGCCATAATCACAAAAATGCCATCACCTTTTCTACTCTTTCTTAATTCCAACTTTACCCTTGGTTGAATTTTGACATTTTCTGGTCAATTTTGACTTTTGGGTTGACTTTGGCTTTTTTTGTCAACTTTGACTTTTTGAGTTGACTTTGACTTTTTTGACTTTTGACCAAATTATCAAAGTGTCTTTATTATTTGATGACATTTTACTTTCTAGGCCTTTTTAGTCAAAATGACCATTTTACCCTTGTCATTTAGGCCAAATGACCATTTTGCCCTTGGGTCATTCTTACTTGGAATTCTCAAGGCCAGGGACTTAGTCGATTATCCTCTTTCTTATTTAGGCATTTTTCTTTCTATTTTTCTTTTCTATGGGTCTTAAACACTTTCGTAATTTATCAGTTTGGCATTTGCTTCCGTTCACGAAATTTGGGATATTACAAGTCTTCTCACAATTAAACAGCCATTCCAAAGCACCAAATAATCATATTAACTAGACAATAACACGCTAATTAACATAATTAAATTAATGCTATTAAGAAATTAAAAACCAATATTTGTTTCATAATGCATAATCCAAATTAATTGTGAAAATCATTCCAAACAAAGACAAATAAACATCCATCTCAGTTCTAAAATTATATACAATCATCCTTAAAACTAGGAAATCCAAATACATAATTTTAGACTAATGGAATGATAGAAAAATTCCCTTATGTAATTCAGTGAGCTTAGATCAATAACTCCATCACCGAGGCGTAAAACAATTAGCTACGCATTGCTTCGAAGTTAGCTCCAATAAACTCCACATGCACAACCATATTAGAAATCAGGAAAAGGACAAAAGAAATCTGGAACGAAGAGGTGATTCTGAATGAAGCACAGCAACACTCCTCCCTATCGCATTCTCATCTTCGGTGGTGGCGTGAATCTCTCCAGTGGCTCCCTCTCTTTTGATCGCTGTTGGATGGAAGAATAAAGGGGGATGGAGGTGTGGTCTATGGCGAGAGGAATGGAGAATGATCAAGAAGTTGGCAGCGGCGTGGAGATGTGGAACAGGGATGAAGTACGATGGATTATTCAATTGAGATCGCTGTTGTGCTGAGGTATATAATGGAGATGGGAACTGCTTTTCCGTAATGGACGGCGTGATCTAGGGAGAATGCAAAATTCAAATTGGTGGCTGATCCTCTTTGTGCATCGTGAATCTCTCCTTCCATGCGTCTGTGAGCCGAGGGAATCGAATTTTATGATGAAATCATGGCCCCCTATTTTGTCTTGTAGTGGTTGAATATATATTAGAGATGGATGGCGCTGCGTGCTTGTTTTTGGCTTGCTCAGATGAATTATAATAGTGGCATTTTTTGTCTTCTATTGATCCTTTTTTTAGCACATGAGAGTGGCGATGCTGATTGGTATAATGGAATCAATGAATGAGGTAAATATCTCTTAGCTACCAAAGCCCAAACATGAATTTGGGTTAAGCCCAATTGTCAAGTCTTGAAACTAGTCTGTTACAAGCATTAAACACAAAATAATATCAAAAGCTCAAAGAAATGATTGCATGAATAAATAATCAATTTAAGACCTTTTTGCCTCTAATTTGACTTAATTCAATGAAAATGTTCTTATTCCAAATTAGTGTTTAGTCATGTAATTTTAGTCTCTAAAATATGCCAAAATCCCTAGATTATCTATGAAAAAGTGTATAAAAATATGGTTAGATCAGTTATGCACCAAAGAGAAGAAGCTACAACCAACTATATCCCATTGACTTTGGAAGAAAATGGCGTGCTAACCGTCAGCCCCAAGAGAGCTAAGAGGCTCGAACTGTAAGTAGCTGAAGATGATCATATCATCAGTGGAATAAAGCTGTTTAAAGAAATCCAAAGCCATTCTAAAGAGTTGCTTCTCATCATCAATGTACTCGCCTTGAACAGATTTTAGCCTTGAAATTTGATTTTGATGTTTCCAAATCAAGGCTTTTGTACGATAGAAAGAAGTATTCCAGTCTCCTAAACATAACCAATCTAAAGAGGATTTCTGCAACCATAAAATTTCTTCTTGGAGACATATATCCTCATACTCCTCTGTTAAAGTTTGATCTAGGCCAAGAAGATAATCAGAGAAAGGATAGTCCTCAAAGTGGCATTGGACTCCACAGAGACAAGAGAGGAGACGTCTTTTATGAATTCCGATTGCTCCAAATATCTGTGCATTCTAGCTCTGGACCGTTGAAGAGAAAGACTTAATGTTTGTGCTGAGATCTTGATCGGGAGCCCAATTTTGCTTAACAAGAGTGGAAAAGTCTGGATGGGTCAACCAAGAAGCCATGAATTTGAAAGATTTATCCCCTGAATGGTGTCTGCTTGCTAAGCCCAAGTTAACTAACAAAGGCCTGTGATCTGACAAGACTTTAGGTAAGTGATTCACCTTACTATCACTTAATAGATTAAGCCATGAAGGGTTACAGATGGCACGGTCCGGGCGTACAAAGAGGGTGCCGTGTCTTTAGGTAAATTTTGGTCATTGGAAGCCTAAATCAAAAAGACTGTGACTGTGCAAGAAAGCATTGAATAAGTGGCAACCATGATTAGTTCTATTAGAGCCTCCTTTCCTATCTTCACTACTAATAATAGCATTGAAGTCGCCAACTAACATTCATGGAATATTAGAGTTTGGGGCAATAGCAATAAGGTCGCTCCATAGATATTTTCTAATAAAAGCTTGAGGGCTACCATAAATAGTTGTAAAAAGAAATTTGACATTTTGTACCAGATAGCAGACTTCCATATAAACAAATTAAAGATGATTACAAAGAATCTTGATCTCCACATGATTTGACCAAAAGATCCAAATACCTCCAGAAAAACCTCTTGCTTCAATATGATGAGTATGTTGAAAACCCACTTTCTTGATATTTTATCAGCTTTAATTCCTGAAATACGAGGCTCTACTATCACAAAAATTTCTTGCTTATAGGTAGCAACCAAAGATTTAAAAATAGTAAGGAACCTTTTATCAAAGGCAACTTGACAATTCCAAGTAATTATAAACATAATTAAAGGATTAATGCAAAGAAGTAGAGTTAAAATCAACTCCCTTCATGAGTATGCCAATATCTTTATGGTTGAAGATGTCTTGTTGCTTCTCATGTAGACCCCAGTCAATTTCTTTCATTGTTTTAACTGAAGGCCTAACTGCTTGGTCATTTTGCTTAGATCCAAGATGCAAAGACCAGTAGATACTTTCATGCCCCTATTTTGAGAAATTGGGTCAGGGGGTTTTAATGAGATGGAGAGATGGCCTATATCAAAAGAGAGGTCTTGATCATTGGGGAGATGGCCTGAGAGATGGGAGAACTTTTGTTATTTAGATGGGTGTTAGGGCTCGCTCATTAGCTATGATAATAGCATTATTATGCTCCTTATCCAAGGTGGTATTTACTTGCAATGCTTTATAATGAGGGGAGTTGAAGATGCATTCCTTACTGGGGACCAATTATGGTGTTCATTTTTTCTGGAAGAAGGTTCTGTCCTTTTTAAAACCTTTTGCTCCTTTCCTTTCCTTCTCGAAGCAAGAGAGATGTCATTTGGGGTTGTCTGTCAATGTCATACGGTTTATTACAATGTGAATGCCTTGACTCAGTTTAATAGTACACTCATAGCCTTAATCCGAAAGGTTGACCATACTCAAATTCTTAAGGAATTCAGATAAATCAGTCTTTGCATAACGATATATAAGCTTAAAATTAAGATCATTGCAAACAAATTAAAGCCAGTAATTCCTTTGCTCATTAGCCCTCAACAAGCTAGCTTCATCAAGGGGAGAAGTATCATAGATAACGTTATCATAGTGTAAAAGGTGATCCACTCGATGAGGAGAAAGAGGGGGAAATTGGGGTGGCTAGCGACCAAAATAAACCTGGAGAAGGCCTTCGATAGCTTGAGCTGGGATTTCATTGCAGATACTCTTGATGATGCAAAGCTACCTGGGAAATTACAGCGCCTCATTATGCGTTGTCTCACTAACTCTTCAATGCAAGTTTTGTGGAATGGTAAGCCATCAAGTGATTTTCAACCCCAGAGAGGCACTAGACAGGGAGACCCACTCTCACCTTTCATATTTGTTCTCTGTATTGAGCGTCTTTCACAAGCCATTCAATAGGAAGTGTATAGGGGTTCTTGGAAACCAATCCAGCTGTGGAGGGGGGTCTACCACTTACTCACCTCTTCTTTGCTGGCGTTCTTCTCCTGTTTAACTGGGCAGACGAGGCACAGTTTCCTTTATGTCACGGTTGATGGATGAGTTTTTCCAATCATCGGGGCTTTCAGTGAATAAAGTCAAGACTAGAGTTTTCTTCTCAAAGAACATTTCTCCCGAGACTGCTAATATGATTTGCACCACGTTTGGCTTCCAGAAGACTGAGCAATTGGGCAAATACCTTGGTGTACCTATATTGCATAAGCGTGTAACCAAAGAAACCTACTGATACCTGGAAGACAAAGTGGAAGCAAAGTTGCAAGGATGGAAGGCAAGAACACTCTCACTTATGGGAAGAATCACTCTCGCCCAGTCTGTTTTACCGACACTCGCTTACTACTCTATGAAATCAACACACCTACCCCATGTAACTTGTGATAGAATTCAGCAACTCATCAAGCAGTTTGTATGGGGATCTACTGAGCATCACAAAAAGATACATCTAGAGAAGTGAGATGTCGTGTGCCAGCCAAAAGAACATAGAGGTTGTGGACTGTTTTCGGGCAAAGCTCAACCTTCTTGATGAAGTTGGCTCATAATATTTACACTCGCCTAGATTCTCTCTGGGTACAGGTTCTTAGGTCTAAATATGATTGGAAAGAAGGAAGTCAACAGCCTCTCAAGACCCGGAATGTGTCTCACCTTTGGAGAAATCTATCAACTACTTGGGAGGATCTCTCTGTTGGCTACATATGGCATGTTGGGAACGGGAAAACTACCAGGTTTTGGTCGGACAATTGGATTAAAGACTTGGGCCCTCTTTCCCAGTTATCATTCTGCCCCATCAATGAGGAGGATCTTCAATAAACTGTCAATGAGTTTGTCACACAAGAAGGTCAATGGAAATGGTGCGAATTTCAGATGAAGCTTCCCCCAGATATCCTAACGTACTTCATTAAGTTTAACCCCCCGAGAAGTCAAGACGGGGATGATCGTATCACATGGTGTGGGAGTAGCCAATTTACTGTTAGTTCTGCATATAATCTTCTTATGAAACACCAATGGGATGATGAAAGTCCCTATTGGAAGCTTGCTTGGACTTGGGAAGGGCCTCAAAGAATTAGGACTTTCATGTGGTTGATGCTTAGGAGAAGACTTCTGACTAACAAAGAGCGGGTTCATAGGCATCTGGCAGAAGAAGACATATGCACAATCTGTAGGAGTGGACCTGAGAGCATTGATCATATGTTAAGGCACTGTATTTTAGCGAGGGATTACTGGCCTCTCATTGTTCCAAGCCACATACTTCAAACCTTCTTCACTACGCCCTTTGCAGACTGGTTGCAGATGAACTTGGGAAAGAATGAAAGTTGTGATCAATGGAGTATTATTTTCGATATTATTTGTTGGCGCCTCTGGCTAGGAATCTTCAGGTTTTTAGTAATGAGGACACCGTTGCTTTACATATGGTTAACCAGGATCTTGTCTTTGCTTATCACATCCACCAAACAATGCAGCTCCTCACACTCCTACCATCTCATTAATTTTCCTTTTGACTTTGTCTGTCTGTTACTGTAATGTCCCTTTTCTCTTATTGTTTTCTTAGTCTTTGATCACTCCTAAGCCACAAAATGTAAACTTAGACTACTGGTTAGCCTTGAAAATGGATCAAGAATATTAATTTTGATTTCCAAGGATTGTATAGTGACAACCCCAGGGTCGTTCTCACTGGAAGCTAGTTGTGTACCAATAATCCTTAACTCGTGATTATGTTTGTAATGCAAATGCAATTGGTTTCAATTCAAATTAAGCTATGTACCTAAACTAATTACAAAATAAAACTTATTTTTGGTATTTTTCTTGATTGAGGACAAAAGTAAAAGCAACCTTGAGAAAGAGAAGTGTGTGTATGATGAGTACCTCTTGAAAACAAAGTGTTCCATCATAGTTCGCAAAGGATGAGGGAAAGTATCGACTTTCACACTAAGTTTTTGAAATCAAAAACCCCAACAACTCGTTGGGTTCTGAGTGTCATACGATGAACTCCATCTAAATCCCCAAACGATTTGGTGGGTCTGAAACAACATGAAATGAACTCCATCCTATGAAATCCCTTAAGACCACTTAGTGTGCCTACGAAAATCGCAAAGTGACAAAATCAACTCTATACATTGATGACTCTAAAACCAAGCACAACAAGGATGACAGAAGAGATCAACAAGATTTTATTGAATAAGGAAAATGAACTCCATTTTACTTTGTCAATCACAAAACAACTCAATACACAATAATCCAAGTTTGACTTGACCGAGACCAAGTATTTACACACAAATTACACAGTCCAACTCGGAATCCAAGTAATCTATAATGTAAATACAGATTAAAAGCAAATACTCCCCTTTCGGTACTTTGAACTCCGGCTCACTTCATCTTCAAGAGGCTAGAGATGTTCAGCTTCTCATGGGTGATGGAAACAAGCTTCGAGTGGATGATGGATGCATGATAGATGGATGGATGGTGGAGAAATGGGGTGAAATGGTGTTAATGTGTGATTAGGGTGAATGGAGAATGATATGCTCTCCTCTCTTTTCTCTCTTCAACCTCTGCAGCCTCCTCCCTTTGCTCCTTTCGAAAATACCCTAAAATAGCATTAGAAACCGTTCTAGGTCGGATCCATCAAGTTGGGTCGGGTTATTTTCCTTCTGGAGTAAAAATTAGGTACTGCGCGATATTCGCCGTGGAGAACCTCACCCGAGAGTTCTTTACCTGCTACTTGAACTATAGCCGTGACAAAATTGATATTACGCCTCCAAAGCTGCTTCTCTTGCCCTTTTGTACGAAATTCCTGAAATGAAATAACAAATATGGCCAGTATCATTTGCTCATGATGATAGGCACAATAAATCATTATTCATGGCATATGTACCCAAAATTACACTAATCCAAATCAACAACTCTTAATCTCAATTTAAGCACAAAAAGGTCATATATGGGCTAAAATTGACTCTAAGACTCTGGAAATTCAAGTAGAAAACTAATACAAATAAAGCTCAATTAGTCTTCTTGTAACTTATTGTTGGCAATAAAATTTTTTCACTAAAAAACAAATTGTTGGGAGGCCTCCATACTTCACATAAATAATCTCTCCATCAACTTGTATTTTAGAAATGAGTGGCTTAGTAAGATCAATGAGAACAACTAATCTTGCAAACTTGCCTCTGTCTCTAGATTCAGTTTATAATCCACACGAATAACCTCACCAAAAACACTACCAATAGAATGAATAACATTCCTATGATAATATCTCATCGGCAATTGAGGTAACCTTACCAAACCAACAACCTAGTTAATGGTGTGTTCATGAGGTTTAAACGAAGGAGTCCAAGGTTGCACGGCTAAGTAATAGCCAAAAACAACCCAGGGACCGTTAACAAGAGCATTCTGAAAATCCAGTTCATCTTTAAATTTCACAAAGAAACATTCCTCATCCAAATCAGTAATCTGGAACTTACCAATTGGCTTTCACATACTCTACAGCTGAGTTCAGAGGGACCGATAACCTATTGAATGGCCAAGTAATTTCACTACTACTGCAAACCCCATCCTTTTATTTAGAACATCAAGAACATGAGCAGTAAAATCGACCATAGGAGTATTACCATTCATTCCAAGTATGACATCTCCTTGTTGAAGAGTCACTTCATCATCCTCTGCTTCAATAATAATCCTCTCCGAATTGAGAAGAGTATCTTTAAATAAGGATGCTTTCTTACCAAAAGGTTGCTTGTCAACATTCAACCGGGTGACCTCCGCAAATGAAGGGAAGGGATTAAGCACCTTGGTTTTAAGACCAAATTCTAGTGAGGGAATAACAGATACATGAGCCTCTGGAGAAAGAAATGTGGAAGAGCAATCAACATCCCTTTTCTCATTTGTCTCTTAGTCAACTCTTGTTTCAACCCTCTCATTATCGGGTTTCGACGGTGGTGTAGTGGTCTTCCTTGAGCAAGATCTTAACATTGGAGGGCAAAAATTTTTTGTTACCTTCCAAATCACTCTGAAGCTGAAGACCAGAACGAGAAGAGTGAGTAGAGGGCTTCTTCTTGTCTTTGTCTTTGATAGCAAGCTTGCCAAAGTTAAGAACCTTCCCCCTGGCCCGACATTTTTTTATTAACAACTCCAGAGCCAAGATTCTGAGACACAGAAGAGGTTTCAGCGAAGATGGTGGGTTCTTTCGCTGTAGCTGGGAAAAGTTAGGACACAACGGCAGTCGAAGCTAAGGCCTCAAGCTTTTGCCGATATGATAAAAATAGAAGGGGAGTAGCATTTTTGAATTAAGCCATCACGCAAACTGGTTATGAGTTCATATATGTGCTGAAAAGCAAGTCACCTGAAAAAAAGAATCTACAATAATGATAAAGTCATCCTGAATCTACAAAACAAGACAAATTAATGACATTCATCATCACAGCAAACAAACCCCAGCTCAGATGGAAATGCAAAGAATCAGAAAAATCTTCATTGAAGCTTCTGATGGTATGGAATCCAATTGGCATGGGATAACAGTAAAACCCAGCTCAAATGGAAATGCAGAAGAAGGTAGTCTGTATACTTCGTTAGCTCCACAACATATATACTCTACTTTGATCCAAGGTTTCATTTATTTCTCCTTCCCTTAGTCTTCTTTGATAAGTTCGCAGGAAATGCCTTGTCAAACCCCATTCAAAGAATCAGAAAAATCTTCATTAAAGCTTCTGGTGGGATGGAATCCAATTGCCATGAGGTAGCAGTAAAACTGAGCAAATGGAATCTAATTGGCATGAGATTTTTCAAAAAAATAGTAATCATTGCAATTTTTAAAATGAACCTAAGTTTTCTTATTTTGGAGTTTTGTACAAAAAGTTAGTTGGTCCAAAGTTAGGAAAAAATCTGAAAAAAAAAGAAAAATAACCAAATGAACAGTGTTTTGTACTAATTAGTTAAGAAATTGGATAAATTGACAATTTTCCTTTATAGGGAACTTAATAAGCTTTATTAAGAGACTTGAACCACTCAATTTCAAGTTTTCTAGAATTAGTTATACATTTTTAAAGTTAGTAAAAATATGAAATTTTAGCAAGTAAATAGTAAATTTTGGTAAGTTTTAAATTTTCACTTGGTTAACTAATTTTAGAATATGGAAGGCACTAAAACGGTTCATTATGATGTTAGTGCAGGATAGGACCAAGAGGGGGGTGAATTGGTCTCAGTTAAAAATTAAACGTAAACGTAAAAGAAAGAGCAATGACACCGAGAGATAAAAGAAAAGATGAACAAGGGGATTTATCCTGGTTCGGTCCTTCTGACCTACGTCCAGTCCTCAGAGCACCTCTGAGCTTTGTAATCCACTAAACAACAATAAAACAGGCGTACCAGCCTTTACAGAGAAAATTCACACTCCCCCTTACAATACGTAATGAAACAGAGTCACACACTCTCTGTTTTATGATCAATTCTCAGCCCGATAAATTCAAGGTCCCAACCTTGAATTATCTCACTGATTTACAGAAGATATTACTCAATGAATTCTCTCTTGAAGAGTAGATAGCAATCAATGAAGTTCAGAATAAGAATTTAAGAAATTCACGGAGAGACTGATGAATGGACTTTAATGCTCATGAAAGTAATCGTTATTTTTCTGTAATGAATGCTTGAGGCTTTTATAGA